>BQNB010001939.1:23664-131257 GCA_026074375.1 Tanacetum coccineum | reverse complement strand
TTCTTCTTAGATTCATCTTCGGTTTAGGTAAATTCGCCCTATTGCATTAGATTTTAAAACATCTTCCTCTTATGAATCTCTTTGTGGAAAGGTTCAACATACATGTAACTAACCTTTAGTAAATCATCATCATAATTATACAAAAAAACATTCACAAGATCTATTAAGGTAAATAACCTTAATTGGATTTCTTTCATAAAAGACATGCAAATGTGCATTCTTTGAACACTCTCATTATAGAGCATTACACATTGTCACTCTTAAGCATGCTCCTATGTTCTAGATGACTGATTGGTGAATTTTATACTAAATATATAATATATGATAAAATATAAAATATATATAAGTCTAAAAATCAACAAGATCTGCGAACCAGAATTAAAGCATGTTAGTTGAGTCATGTTAGGCCATTTATGATAAGATAATACAAATTTTATCTTTGCTACACTTCATTAGGAAAATATAGGAATTCTATTTTGCCTAACATGAGAATGACTACTGGAGAATCTATTGCACTAGAAATTCAATTTGACTTAACGGTTGAATTGCTTCCAAGAGTGAAATTGGGTACGTGGTATAACCCGTAAAAATGGCCGTGTTTAGCCTGAATTGAGCACCAATAGTGATAGTCTCATATTCATTCTCTAATTTGATTAAATGCCTCTTCCTAAATATGCCTAATGATAGTCTACATCGATAGACTTTGTATTTCATTAGGAGTGCACACTAAGCAAGTAGAAATTAGGTTTCTCCTTAGTCAATCTAGACTACTTGCATTTTACATATGTGCTTTGAAGGTTCAAGATGATAACGTGCTCCTACGTAATGCAATTATATGCTTTCATGTTTATCTTAATGCTCAATGTTTATTTGCTTAGCTATTGAATGCATGTTTGTTGTAAAAGCGTTTGCCTTTTTCTAGCAATTTAGATAAAATATCTCTTAGTTTATCTAAATAACACATGCTCCTAAATGCTAAATGCTAACATGTTTTACATGATGATTACATTTAAAATTATCATGTTTTGTTTGCGTCATCTTACATAACTTACATGTTAATTGTGCACCTACACTATGTTAGGTTAATGTATGATAAATAAGGTTTAGATGTCATACAGTCTTACACATTAAACTTGTTGATTATTGTGTTGATGCATACTTAGATAAACTTGCATGCTTATATTTATTATGTATTTATTACATTTATATTTATATTGTATATATTTTCTCACACTATAATATCTTTCTTCGCGTCCGGGTCACTAATCTAAATTTTCAAAAGAATCACAAAATGGTCTTAAATCTTCTAGAGTCTCCCTTCACACATTTCTTTAATCACCATCTCCCTTTCTTCCAAATAATCCACTCTTTGTCATGGGAAAGTTAGATGCAAAATCTTATACCTTCCAAGTAGGTTTGACAACTTAAATATTTCATCCGAGATATTCAGTTCTTTTAACTTGCAATCGCAAACGTTAAAGGTCATATCCAAAAATCCCTATTCAAGCCTTTTAACAACATTAGTTAAAACGCTCTCCTTTTCTTTTCGACGACAACTCCTCTTCTCTTCGATGAAAACATCTTTCTCTTCGACGAACACATTCTTTCTCTTCAACGATAACATCTATCCTTCGGACGAAACATTCTTATTTCGAAGAAAACATTCTTTCTCTTTGACGAAACACTCTTTATCTTTCGATCACACCTCTTCCTTCTCACTAAACCTCGCCTCTACAACCATAGAGATGGCTAATATCTTTCCTCTACTATTTCTGCTATCACCTTTAAGATAACCTTATACCTCGTCATGAGATTGTTTTATGAACATTCACAATACTCGAGAAGACCACCATCCGTCTTGATATTGTCAAGCTCGTCGCCTTCATCTTTGTTTGTTTTCTTCTTTATTATTGTTATTATTATTATTATTATTATTATTATTATTATTATTATTATTTTCGCGTATGAAACACAATGGTTGGGAACTTCTCTTCGAGCTATTAAAAAACATAAATTATTAGAATTATTCTAAAATAGATAGTTAGTAAATAATAATAACATTTTATAGATGTGATACCTTTAGTTTCTTCAATTTACAGTGTGTTTGGTCATCATGAATGGGATACTTTTCCTTTGACTTCTCTACTATTGAAAATGGATCTGTTATTCCCATCTCATTACCCTTTAATTTCCTTAATAAGGCTTCCATATAGTTTTGATGCTCTCTAACTAATGGAGTTAGACCTAAACCATTATCATCTACATCTGCAAACTTGTCAACATCATTACATGGTTCCTGCTCAGATCTAGTAACTCTTGATCATCAACTTTATGAATACTATTTTCAAACTCAATCCTTCTTTTCCTAAGTTTAATTACCTCATCTTCATCATCACTCAAATAATCAAATAACTTATTGGACTCCTCACCTTCTGTTAGGATCACTTAAATGGATCCGAACAAAGAAGCTTCGGTCACTCGAAGATACAAGACAAAAGTCTAGCTCGAAAGACAATGTTAATTAATGTTTATTATGTATACGGGCCAAGATGTAAAAAGCCCAAAAGAAAGCCCTCAAAGGCAAATCCTAGTTAGTATAAATACACCTAGTTTAGTCAAAATTAGGTTAGCTACTTCATTATCATTTTTCATCTTAGGGGTTTGTAGCAACTTCTAGTTCATTTTCAATCAAAAGTTCTTTAATGTTTAATCTTTCTTTGCCATTGATCTTGTGATTTTCATCCATGGAATGATCTAGGGATCCTACATCTTCTCACTTCTGGTAGTCGTCTCACTTCTAATAAGTCTTATCTTCTCTAACGTTTCCTCTCATGTCTAAATGTTTCTTCTCTTTTAATAGTCCCGTTAATATTAAAATTCCTCCTATATCTCTCTTAACTTAATTATTTCATCTGAAATATTTAAGTAATTTGCTATATGCAAATGGCACTCCTTCGCTAAACTTTCCACTTTCTAGAAAGTGAAGAACATCAAGAAGATATTAAATATTCAAGTGTTATTGAGTCACCATACCGTTGAGTCTCTTATTATTCTTCCACCATGAAAGAACTACCACCTCATTTTATATACCCACCTTTGTTCCTCAACATTGTCAACCAACAAAACACCAAACAAACCTTTGAATTCCTAATCATCCACTTTTGTCATGATAGGATCATATGCACATCAATTCTTAGTGCAAATGATATATCAATCTTTTCTATCAACCTCTCGTCAACACGTTCTTTCTTTAGTATCACTCATCCTTTCCCACTTTTCGGCTCTATGGAATTATTTTCATTCACATCCAAGAGCACATCATCTCCATCCTCGTCTTATTTTTCTTTATATTCTGTTATAGTATATATATATATATATATATATTGACATATTTTTCCAAGATATTAAGTGTCATTCGTCTACTTTTAAAAGGTCATTCTCATAATATTTTTTTGCATCAATCAATAAACAAATCCCATTCTTGTTTATTAAAAGTCGATCTAATATTTCTCCGTAAGCATACGTCTCGATTCTTTTTATTTCATCATTTAAGTTGTTTTTAAATTAATGGTTACTTGTGTCTAGTTTCTACTTCTCTTCTAAAGTGTCATACTTTAGATTAATAAAACCTAGAAGTGCATGTCTAGTTCCCCGCTAATGTTCTGCTATATGTATATGTGCACTTATCTACTAACTTTGTTTTGTAGCATAACAATATCTTGATTCCTTGGCACCCCAAACAAGGGGGAGCACTTGCAAGCGTCTTACTCATTTAAATTGCATCAAACTTCTTAACCATCGATGGTAATTTATTTGATCTATGGATCCGTTAAAGTAAATATACAAGGAATGTAATTATCATGGGGATGCAATGAGCAAGGGGGAGCTAGGAGATATGTCGGTAAATAGTATGGAGTTGGTTAAACCGTGATGATAGAAGACTTCACTAGGATGATGCAAGCTCACCTTTATAGGAAGATAGGATTGGGGATTGTCAAATATGATGATGGGTTCATTCGTACTCCAAATACTTTACCTCCTCCACTTCAAATTCACCCTCAACCTTAAGGTCCTCTTCTCATACCTTCAACTTATATACTTGAAGTACCTACCTTCTTTTTAAGCCTTCTTCTCATTTCTCATAACCTCATCTAAATTATCCAAGAAACACAAAACCACCTCAACCTTATTTCTCATGCTGTCTTCTCATTCCGCCAACCAATATACTTGGAACATCTACATTTTCCTCATTCCTTCATCCTATACACTCAAAGTACCTACCTTCTTCTCTTGCCTACTTCTCATCTCTCATGACCTTTTCTAAACTATCCAAGGAACACACAATCACCTTCACCTTTATTTCTCATATCTTCTCCTCATAATTCAAACCTATATACTCGGAGCACGTACCCTCTTCTCATGTCTTCTTCTCAAACCTCCAACCTATATGCTCCAACCATAATCCACATTATACATTTTTGCTTTGACAAAAGGGGGAGAAAGGAGTGTAAACAAGTAACTTTTAAACTTTACTATGTGCTATAGTTTACATATTTTGTCATCATCAAAAAGGGGGAGATTGTTAGTGCAAATATTATGATATTTAATCTATACGATCTCTTTATGTTTTGATGATGACAAACATGTAACTTGTAACATGTAACGTAAAGTGCGCAAGTTACTCGTAGTTACAAATCATCAATGCATACACGTATCAACATCTCTCGACGTCTCAAGTATGCATCAAGATGGACATTGGTTTACACCCGACGTAAATCACATAAGGTATGTACAAACAATATTAAACTTGTAGGATGATCAAAGAAATAAGTTTTTGTCTTAAACTTTATATTTTTATAAATACAACAAAACTATTTCTCAAAAATTATTTAGACAAATTATTTTTGAATTATAAAGAAATGTTTTATTTGGTAATTATTTTGAATTTCAAAATCTGGTCATTTCCCCCCTAAAATAAGTGTCACTTTCACCAGACAAGTTTGTCACCACAAAAAGACAAAAATAGGAGCGTCTGTCAGGGCGGTCCCTTAATTCGGTCGGCGGCCCCCTTAATTATTTGGCGGCCCTCTTATATATCTGGGACCGCCATTTCCTGACAGGCTATTTTTTGCTCCTATAAATAGTGGGTCACCTCCAACTATTTTCACAACCCTTTTGCATGATTTTCTTTCAGTTCTTTCTCTCTCTAGATCTCACTAAATCTCTCTAAATCTTTGATCATTCAACTTGGTTAATCTTGTTTAAATGTGATCAAATCTTCTATCCTTTCCTCCTTTCCTCAAGTGCAAGAGAAGAACTTCGGTCATCTTCAAGATCCGAAGTTATGTAGTCTAGTTAGTCCATTTGTAACATTTGTTACATATAGATCGAGTCCATGTCTTCTAATCTTTAGTAGTGTGTAGATCCAAATGATGTATATATTTGGATGAGTTGATTGTGGGTTGGTTAGTATTTTAGGCCTTAAAATACATTGGTGAAGTGGTAGATTGGTTCTAGCTAAGATTAGGACTCGACACTTAGCTTAGTGTCGGAAAATATTATAAGCGACGCGGTTTATGTGTTTAGGCCATAAAACACAAGGTTTGTTATGTTGGCCACAAAACATAATGGGTTTGGTTATACCCGAAGAAGAACTCGACATCTAGCTCAGTGTCAGAAAATAATGTAAGCAACATTATATGGTTTTCTTCGCCGAAAGGGAGCTTGTTGATTAGTGAAGTAACTCTCGAGTTGGATACTCAGGGAGTGGAGTAGGGCGAAGAGGAGCTTCATGATCGAACCACTATAAATCACCATGTCAATTTGCATTTTCTTTTACCTTCTCTTTGCTTATGTCTTTACATTTATTGCTTTACTTTTACACTTGCATTGTGCTTATGATTGTGTGAAGTGTTGTGTATGTTGTGTTAGCCATAGTTGTGTAGCTCTTTGTAGTAAACATTGTGAGTGTGGAAATATTGATAGAAGATGCACTAGTTATTGTAAATTTATTATCGACACTTCTCATATTGCGTCAAACTTAATTAGTGATTTGATATAAAAGATCTAGTCCGAAAAACCTCTTCTGGAGGCGGTCCTATAAATTGGGCGGCCCCCTGATGTACTAGGCGGCCCCCTTATATTTATGGGACCGCCAGTAGAGAGTGATGTAATTTTTATATTGACTAATCTAAAGTTTTATATTGGAAACGTATTCACCCTCCCCTCTACGGTTTCCACACACATCAACCATGATATTAAAATGACCATTCCATGTATTTTTCTTTTTGTATTCGACGCAAACAAACACCCTTTAAATCATACGTTTCGTTTTCGAGTTTCGATTTTTACGAAGATCAACTTGTACAACTAACATTAAGACACCCTAATAAGCATAAAAGTACAACTTATTTAAGGTTTAGATAAAGTTACAAAGAGGGTTATAATCAAGACTAGTAGTTTCTAGTGATTAAAATGTATCATTTATGTTCTTGTAAAATTATTGTATTTATACAATTATTGGAAGTAAACTAGTGATTTTATATGTTAGCTAGTGATATTAGTAAAGTTGTATCTTGTTGGTGAAGGTATTAAGTTAGTCATGAGTTGGATTTGTTGTTTCAATTAGTAGTGAACGAAGATAGGTTAGATTAGCCTTTGGGGAAGTTGTGGATTGTTATTTTGGCACATTTTGGGAAGTTATATAAGCTGTCCCAAACAGCCTGTAGGTTAGGGGTTACTTAAAAATGTTTTGAGATGTTAAGACTCTAATATTATGAAAGTAGATGTCGTTATGGAAATTTTGACATAAAGAACGTAAAAATCAAATTTAAAACGAAGAAGTTATGCCCGTTTAAAGTTGGACGAAGCATATATATATTTGACAGCTTTTATAAAAACTGTAAGCATTCTGTCCCGAATTTAAATTGATGTTTTGACCCATTTCGGGTCCAAATCGGCTAAAGTGTATACAAGAAAACTTGTCCGGAATAATTTTTCCCAACAACAAGGAAAATTTCTGTTGTCATGAAAGTCAATAATGAATGAGCTATACTCCGTAAAAGTTGTACTATTTTTTAGAAAATGTAATAAATCTCCTACTCCGTAAAAGTTGTACTATTTTTTAGAAAATGTAATAAATCTCCTGCACACATTTTGATTAAATATAGTTGATGTTAGAAACTTTAATTAGTATTTTCGGGCGTTTTCGTTTGAGCTATAAAAACTTTAGTGAATAATAGTGTATTACTTATAAATTATTAGGGCGCGTTAGAAACTTTATAGAAACGACATTTCATAAGCGCTAGGAGTCTACTAAAAATGGAAACTTTTTATTAGACGTAAAGTATATATTAGCAAGATAAAAATAGTAACTCTCGGTTTAAGTGTCGAAACTAAATTAAAAACTCTATAATTTACGAAATCACGTTTTGACTAACTAAAATATAAAACAAGCATTTGCGGGTGATGTTGACTTTCTAAAAATAGTTAGTGCATCGTATCATTTTATTTTCGCTTGCATTATTCTAAATCGACCTATAATTAAATAGGTTGCATACCGGACATATTGTGACGACTTTTCTTTGTTGATTTTCCTAAAAATCAATACTATTACTAGAGGTGATTTTATAGCCCCGCTTTACTCGTTTATCACTATTTTACAAATCTCGGGGTGAGATACATGAGTTGTTTTACGTTTGGACGCAAGTACTCTTTTAAACAATTACAGATTTGCCTAAATAGCGTTAACCCATTATGCCCACTATCATGAACTGTTAAATACTTTGTAAGTGCGAGTGTTATAAATAGATCTATTTGGGATTGACATCCCCGTTCGATAAGTAGCGCTTACTAGTTTTAGAGGACCGAACCAACGAACGTATACCATGTCGGACTTTAGATTTTGCGAGTTGAACATCTATACGGGCACATTCTTTGCATTAATTTGTACACATACATTGTACTAGCTTCAGTTTCTTGAGCTTAGTGAACTAGTAATTACTTTTTGTGATATTGTATGTGTTACATTATTGCACACATTGAAATCTTGCGGTCCCACATTTATAATTACTTTAACCTATGAACTCACCAACTTTATGTTGACATTTCTAAGCATGTTTTCTCAGGCAAGTAACTGCATGATACTTGGATAGCGTTTTGTAGAATCATATTTGAGTCACATTTTGCGGTCTCATCTCATGAAAGATTTACTGCATTACATTCTAACGTTTGGTTATGTACTAAAATCTTTACGTTTTTATATTAGTGAACTCTTGAAGCTTGGTGCTTTTGTTAAACGTCGAAATGGAATCAAATGTTATTTTAAACGACTCATATAGAGGTCGTTCTTTATATCTTGTGATTTTGTATTATGAAGTAATGCCCCTATTCTGCTGCCACATAATTTGGGGGTGTTACGGATTGGTATCTAGAGCCAATGTTATAGAGAACCAGGCCGCATATTTTTACCTGGACTATAACCGTTTTCATAAACATTGCATCACATAAAACTTTTCATGTGCATACATACTACTTGCTTACACTACTTGCTTACAAGATTTAGATATGTACTTGTCTTATATATTATACTTATATAAACCCTTGGTTGTCACAACATCATGTCTTTAGCCCACTATACTGTTACCAACACCTCCAAGTCAGACATTGATGGATCACCATAGGGCATTCATTTGATGCTAGGGTCCGACTCTGAGGAATTTGAGGCTGATCCACAATCTCTAAAGTACTCATAACTTTCCCTAACTTATGCTCCTGGGTACGTTGCACTAGCTGATGATGACCTTGAGCCAGCAGAGGCTCAAGCATTACCAGCACCTGTATCACCCGCTCCCCTATCACCTGACTACTCAGAAGACTCCGAGCCAATTGAGGATGACCCTCAGGAGGCTGAGGAGGATCCCGAGGAGGAGTCCTTCAAGGAGGAGGAGCTCCCAGCGCTGGCTGCCTCTACACCAGCCATAGCAGATCCCGCCTCACCATCTGAGGAGATAGAGCCCTTCGAGGAAGACGAGATCGCCCCTACACCACCATCACCTACTTCCCACCATATCTTTCAAATGTCCTAGACTCAATTCCGTAGGGCACGGAAGTTGGTTCGCCTTCAGACTCCTTTACCGCCATCTATTGATGCACGCATAGAGGCATGGCGTGCTGCACCTACACCTTCATCACCACCACCACCACTATCTTCACTATCACCCTTATCATCACCTCTACCCAGTATACCATCACCACCACTACCATCATCACCTACCCATAGAGACACCATTCCTGAGGCTGGCCTGCCGCCTCAGAAGAGAGCTTCAGTTTCCCCTTCACCCTATAGGTTCAAGATTGGGGAGACCTCCGCAGCTGCTGCTGCGAGATAGCCTAGGTCTACTTTGGCCCGAGGTACCAAAGACCTACTTGTGGTTTCCTTGGAGGAGACCAATGATAGGGTTACTGATCTCGGTCCCCACTATAGGCAGGATAGCCATGAGATGTACGTGTGTCATCATGACGTACAGGATGACAGGGTAGTGTTACGAGCACTCATAACATATTTGAAGCGAAAGGCACGATACCTCCATACTAGAGTAGCAACCTCCGACCAGGAGAATGCATACACCCGAGATGCTTGGTGCATTGCTATGGACAGGATTAGGACATTGCAGCATCAGATACAGGACGACGGCGATATAGTGACCATGATCATAGGGTGTGTCAGAGGGCTAGAGCGTACCAAAGAGCTAGAGCGACATGATGGACCACCAGATACTGGCATCAGTTGTTAGATTACTGTCATTTATTAGCTTTTTTTATAGCCCGCTAAGCATTTTGGGTAGTACCCAGCTAGTAGGTTCGTTATGAAACTTGCACCCTTATAATGTATTGTAAGAATGATGTATTAAGTATTCGAACCTATTTATGTATGGTTGCGATGTTGCTATTTATGATGTTGATTTATTTATGTCATGGTTGATCTTATTTTTATATATTCTCTGCGTGGCGTTATCTCATTTTATATATTGTATTTATTTCGTGTCGTGATTACGTTCCGGATGAAATATTATGTGTTACATTTCTTGTGTGAATTTAGAAAATGCCGCCAAAGAAAAACGGTATGAGCGCATCCGCTATTGAGGAACTGATAGCCCAACGCGTGGCTGATGTGTTGGCAGATTATGAGGCATATTAGAACAGTAGAAATGGAAATGATAATGAAAATGGAAGCCACGAGTCAAGAAGCGGTGATGAAAGGACATTACACACTGCTCGTGTGTGTACATATAAGGAGTTCTTGAATTGTCAACCACTTAATTTTAAGGGAACTAAAGGGGCTGTAGGATTAGCCTACTGGTTTGAAAAGATGAAATATGTGTTCCATATCAGTAACTGCACTATTGAATGCCAAGTGAAGTATGCCACCTGTACTTTGCTAGGTGGTGCACTAACATGGTGGAACTCCCATGTTAGGAGTATTGGACACGATGTTGCATAAGGGATTCCATGAAAGACACTGATGAAGATGATGACTGAAGCTTACTATTCGAGGAGTGAAATTAAGAAGCTAGAGACCAAGTTGTGGAACTTGACGGTGAAAGGTATTGATGTTGAGAGCTATAAGCTATGCTTTCAAGAATTGGTTTTACTGTAACACCCCAAAACTGGTTTTTAGGTATTTTATCACGATAATGCCATAGAATGAGTTTGACTATGACTTTTGAAAGTTTGAAGATGTTATAGGTTTGGTTAGTCAACCCGGTAGTCAAACTATAAGAATTAATGTTATGTAAATATTGTTAGAAAATATTGTGTGTCACATTTATAAAGAATATAACTTGAAGGACTAAAGTTGTTAAGTGATTTTAATCGAAATAATTTATTGTGGCCAATTATGAAGAAGAGGGACTTAAGGGGCCATATGTGTCATATAGCTAAACTAGCACCTAACTTAATGCTAGATATTTCCCTGGAACTTGAGATTGTTCTAGTATCTAATGTGATACAATAGTCAAATGATACAAAACACTACACTAGAAAGTTTTAGAGAGAGAGTAGAAAGAGAGAGAGTTGGGATGGGGGTGAGGAGGAGAGGAGAGGGAGAGAAAGAAATATTAGATTAGAAAGAGAAGAAATCACCAACCCTTAACCCTTCCTTAGCCCTCCTTTTATGAGAAGGAATAAGGGATTATGAAGTGTAGATTATAAATGACATACAAGAAGGGATTAAAACAAGATCTGGAGGTATGGTAAAATGAAATAAATGTAAAGCCATATTATTAGAGTTTAAGGTAAAAAGAGATGGGAAGAGTGTGTGTGCTTGAGAGAAAACACACACACATACTTTTACAAAATGTGAGCTTCACCCCTCCAAGGAAGTATGGAGGGGGTATTTATAGTCCTAATGACATACAATATCGTTTTACCAGAAATTAATGCATATCATTTTGAGATTAAAACACATTTGCTTACAAGGTTAAAAGCGAACCATTCCCGGTTTAGAGAACGAAATTCCTCCTGCTTATTCAATAGTTTCAAAAGGATTACTCGACTCTACGATTTAGAAAGTGCCCAAAGATTATGTGATTAAGCTAATGATGTTCCTTATTCGCTTGAGGGGGCTGCTAAAATTTGGTCTGAGAAACTCCTAATCATCTTGGATTGGGAGGGATCTCGTTACCAAATTCTGTGAACTCAATTTTTCCCTCCTTCGAAGACCACTCACTTAAAGAATAAATCTTTAGAAATACCCCAAAACATTCAATGAGTTATTAGTGAAGCCGTCGGGAACGATTTCAAGGGCAAATGTTAGAGCTGTCCCCACCCGGATTTACGGAGTAGTTTTACCCAACAGTTGATTACTTTTATCATTGTTTAACGAAAGATCAAGTACTCCTTAATGTCGTGGTGGGGTGGAAATTTATGGCGTACGAGACTAGGAGGAGAAGCTTTTGAATTAATTGACACCAATCAAAAGTGCTTAATTTACGCAACACCACCACATGCTTCTAGGATGATGAATACGACTATACGCGCGATCCCCCTCAACAGTTGAGTGTATCGTGACTAAGACAGAGAGATCTGCGTCGCTTATGCCTATATTGAGACATGTGTGCTGAGTGCTGTGTCCAGTGCCAGAGGATCGAGAGTCGCCGCACAAGGTGTGTAGATGTCTGTGATGAGGTGGTTCTTGCTCAAGGCGGGGACTGGACTGCTGGTTGTCCACCTCAGGTGTATAGTTCGGTGCGCCTGAAAACAAGCCTGAGGACGCAGACGAGTCCTAACGACGCCTGCGCTGTGATAGAGTGTGTAAAAGGAAAAAATTGAGCATTTATTAGAAGAGATAAAGAATAAGAGATGGAAGAGTGTGTGTTGTTGAGAGAAAAACACATACACACACTTTTTAAAAAGTGAGCTTCACCCCCATGGAAAGTTTGGGGGGGTATATATAGCTCCTAGTGACACATAACTATGCACCTAGTTTCATTATTAGTCCCTATGATGTCTAACTATATATGAACTAATGTTAATTCCGGATATGTGTCACCATATTTAAGGTATACAACTTCCCCAATATGTGGAACACATACGATTTAATTACAATGTCCTCTCATGTACAAATACACCAGAAATAAAGTCATCCAAGCACTTCCAAAGCTGGAAGTTGTCTTGTGAGTTTCTTGGTCTTGAAACTTGTATCCAGCTTGGATTTCATTGTCTTTTATTGTACAGGAACCATAGTAGTATGCATGAAATGGATTAACTTCCCCCAACCATGCAGCATGTCTTGATAAAGCTTTCTTCATAGACTCTTTTTGGCGGAGTTTCTGAATTAAGCCTTCCCCCCAAAAAATCCCTATCTTTAAGCCGATTCTGAAAATTGATTTGTAGTAACAATTTCTACTTGTCATCAAGTGCACAGCGGAATTTTGTCGAAGTCAACCCACACCAACGAACCACTGGCTTCTTGTATCAGGCTTGGTGTGAATATACGTTTCAGGGTGATGCGAGACATCTAGCACAATCTTTCCCGAATTGCAGAATACTTCCTAAACCATACTAAGTAAGTAGTCTCTACACTACTTCCCCTGGAAGTTGCACGGTAACATCAAAGTCCAATAAGTCCTGGATGTACACATGTTCCCCCCATGATGGTTGCGAACTCTCGGAAGCATCATTGTCGTGTACGTCCATATACTCGAGAAGTTTACTCATAATGACAAATCTTGATAAACAAAAAGAATCATTACTTTGACTTCAGAAACGTAGAGGAGATGAGCATGAATCAGAACCTTGGTATATCAAGGTCTTGTAAATGAATGTCATCGAAGAGAACTTTGACGATTTTGCTTAGATGTGAAGTATTTTGTCTTTGGCGAATCCACAAAAAGACCGTGAGAATTGCTGATTACATCTCAACCTTTAAACTCTCTGGCTAACTTACCAACCTCGTATTCTGTGAGGTCTGTTGTGATACATGGTGAAGTAAACCCGATATATCAAACTTGAAACTGAAGTAAAATCCCCCAAATTTGTTACTTAATCTTGCACTATTGTTGATTGAAGAACGGTGCAGAAGAAAATCTCTAAGTACCTTATACTCCATCAAAAGTATAAGAAGTACAACACCTCTTGAAATTATCCACATCGACATCTGCGTGTGACACTGAGTACTACAACGTAACTCCTTTAAGTGATAGTTGTCCAGGTCTTCATCCAACCACCCCTTGACCGCTGGAAACTAGATAATCCAAGTCTTAATCATAACTGTATACGTTCAAGCAAGTCATCAATCGATAGAAAATAGAAGAAAGTCTCGATGATGAAATAAGTAGACGCCTCTGTGAAATTCAACTTTAATCGCAAATAAGGGATACCAAATCAACTCCGTGATCACTTGTCATCGTAGTCCGAATCTCTAGCCGTTTGTCATTTATTGAATCTTTTCAGGATCTTTTTAGCGTAATGTATCATGTTTGTTGTTTTAAATATCGTTAAACTAGAACAAATGTTGTTTTTGAATGTCGTGAATGAACCAACATTGTCTAATCAAACTTGTCGTGAAAGCGTTTTTCTCGTGTCTCGGCTTAATCCAAAAAAATATTAGCTCCACAACTATGTAAATTTTCGGATTAAAAATCATAGTTCCAGCCCAATTCTTATTTCAAAAACTATCGGCCCATGTTGCAAATGAATATCCGGTTTGTCACAGGCCCCAATCCAAATCACTGGCCCATTAAAAATTATAACCAATACTGCACTAGGGATTAATACACCTAATCCCTATTCTTTCTCCACATTCAACCACTAACCCTAACCCTTTTCAACTGTGTGCAGTCACACTTGCTTCTCTCCCAAAAAAAACTAAACACGCCTCCACCTCTATCTTTTTTCTTCAATCGCAGCATCCAAATAAACTCAAAACCCACCTTTTCTACTCGTATCTCAAACAAATAACGAGTAGTAAATGAGTCCTCTTTCCTTTGTCGTTCTTGTTACTCTACCGAAGATACAAATAAGACTTGGCTTCAAATCTTTTAAAGGAGGTCTCGGGTAGGTTTGTATTTTTGGTGTTTGTGTTCTTGATACAAAACAAAGAATTAACAGTAACATAATTGTTATGAGTCAATCTTTATTTTCGGATAGAAAAAGAGATGTATTCTCATAGGTCAATGATGATAATTTCTTTCGTGGTTCTGATCTTGTAAGGTCATGATTTCTATGCTACACGAAAGATATAAAAAATCTAAGATTTGTTCATTGATTGTCTTTGGGTTTGAGTCATGTTGTATGGAGGTAGAGTGGATGTTGTGGATATGTTGTTTTAATGAAGTGGTTTGATGTTGTTGTGGTTGAATCGAGTTTGTTCTTTCAAGTAGTTTGTCATTCTGCTTCTGTGGGTTTGTCTTGACATTAGACTCGTTTGAGTTTAACCGGGTCAACTCGGTGAGAACCGAGTTGACTCGGTTTGGATCTTGATATACCAAAACGCAACCAGCCATGAACTCAAAACGCAACCAACCTCTTTTTTTTTTTCGAGTCAAAACGCAACAGAAACCAAAACACAAGATTTGACGAAATTTGGGCAGCGTTTTGTTTGGATGTGTTATGAAAAGGGTCTTCAATAGGCAAAACGCAAGATCAAAACGCAGCCAACCTGTCAAAACGCAACATGCACTTTTGTACTTTTGTCTTTTTCATAAAAACAGATATGGTTTGGCCAAAACGCAACCAAGAACAACACATAAACTCATATCTGTTCTTGTCTTTTAAGCACCAAAAAAAATTATAAGCAACAACAATAAGTAACATCCCCACTGTTATTTCATGGTTGATTCTTAGGAGAAGAAGAACACTTGTACCACGAAAAAGAAACTGAAAAACTAGCAAATGAACAGTAACCGGAACAGTGGATGAACAGTAACAATGAATAGTGACGTGAACAGTAACCGGAACAGTACATGAATAGTAACAAGAAACAAATGATACGACACACCTCTGCAGCTCTGATGCCAATTGTAGATTAAAAATGACATACAAGAAGGGATTAAAACAAGATCTGGAGGTATGGTAAAATAAAATAAATGTAAAGCCATATTATTAGAGTTTAAGGTGAAAAGAGATGGGAAGAGTGTGTGTGCTTGAGAGAAAACACACACACACACTTTTACAAAATGTGAGCTTCACCCTTCCATGGAAGTATGGAGGGGGTATTTATAGTCCTAGTGACATACAACTATCATACTTAGTCATTATTAGTCCCTATATGTCACTCTATAAATGATCTAATGTAACTCCGGATATGTCACCATATTTTAAGGCTAACAAGAAGCAATTAAGGTTTATTACATATTATAACTAAGTCCTTCCCTATTTGCATTATTAAATCCCTACACTATTAAACTTATATAAATGGCCATGTAATCAACACTTTTATGTGTTTCTAACAATCTCCCCCTGAGGGATGATTACAAAGGCCTTACAAAAGTACAAGGATTAATAGTCTTGGGTCTTCCTCCAACATACTCCTCAAGCCTCCTGAGCTGCTCTATGTGCCTGAGTATCTCGTCAATCTTCTTTAACATCTCTCTTGAACTTTTGACATCATAGTCAGTCCAGTATCTTCCCTTCAACCTTTTGTTGTCACTACCCAGCTTGTTCTTTGTCAACATGTCAATTAGATTTTCCTGAATCTTGACAAGTGTACCATCACCGAACTTCTTCACTTCACTTAGCTTCATAAGGGATTTTATGTTGTATTGGTTAAGATACACGACCCCTTTATGTGTTGCAGTCATCGTGAATGTTATCCTTTGGTCGATTCCTTCGAAGATTAGTGTGGGTTTGGTAAGGTTGAGAGTTCTTTGATATATTTCCACTCCAAGTTAAATATCTTCTACCTTGTTCTTGATCATGATTCTTCTAATGAACATGAGAAGAGCATTGTTAAAGTCTTTCACAAATTCTAATGGGAGATGGTATAGCTTATCTTGGACTTGGAGCAAGTACATATCTTCAACATCGTCCACACTAAGTCTAGGTAGATCTGCATAGCTGAATTCATACTCTTTATCATCGGATCTCTTGACTATAATTGATGTTAGAAAACCATAGCCTCATTTCTTCTTGGCATCTATACGAACAACTGATTTGATCCTTAAGTCTGAAAAGATGTTTTCTTCAGTTACGACACTCATTCATGCTTTGAAGAAATAAGTTCCATTCTCTTCCCAATGATGTATACCATTAAGAGCTTCAAAGTGATAGCGACGAACTTCTTTGCTCCATTTTTTAAGGAACCTATCCTCAATACCTTCTTTGTAGTATCTCGCATCATAATGCTTTGTGATAGAAGTAGTGTACTTCTCTTATGTGTTGAGATCCACAAGGTAAGTGTAGTCATTGTTGTAGAAGCAAGGATGTGGTTTTGTACTTTTTGACATATGTCGTTCAAATGATTTGGGTTTAGAGACATCTCCTTCATCATTGTTCCACTGAGCTTCTGATAATACTACTGCTTTGAGTTGACTAACATGGTATTCGAGTTCCACATAATTGTTGTATTGTACCTTTAGCCATTCTAATCCCGCACCTTCGAGATCTGCTATTGTAAGCTCGTCCTTCTAGATTAGTACCTTGAATTTCTTTGCTATGGAGATAGTTGATGGTTTGAGAATATGATTTTCATCATTATCAATGTCTGATTTCAAGAATAAATCAAACCATGTCATTCTCCTTTTAGCTAACCCCAACTTCTTTGGAAACCATTCAGGTTTGGAGTGTTTTTTGATAAGAATATTTGCTTGGTCCAGGGGTTGCATGGCAGGTGTATCATCTTGTACTATAACCACGGGAGATCTATTTTGCCTTAATGATACAGAAGAAGGTTCACCGACATCCTTTCGACGTTTCTTCTTGTTCTCCCCCTCATGATTATTAGGAGGATCTTGATTATCATGAGACCTTTTGTAAAAGGATGATTGTGCAGCTTGAGCATCAAGTGTATCTTGATCGAGAATGATGGATTCATAAAGGGTGTCATAAAGTTGTTGATGAGTTGTATGAGTGTCATTTGACTTGTTCAAGTGAATTTGGTTCAACAGCTTTAACTTTAAGTCCATTTCTGAGAGATCAACAGTGGAGGTGGATGATTGAGTGAAGAGATTGATTTGGTTGGTTTTCATTACTTTAAGCACATAGGTGTTAAGGAAACTCTTAACATAATTTTCAATGGCATCTGGGATATGAGCATGTAGAAGCTTTTTTATTTCTGCCAGAACTTTTGCTTGGACAGATTTTTCAAATGCTTTAGAAATGTTGAAATTTGTAAGAGCTTCCAGCTTCTTATCATATTCTCTGAATTTTTGTGCGACTGCCTTCTTGAAGTTGAAGTTCCTCATATTATTTTTTGCCTTTTGCATCAGCTTCTTTGCTTTGGCTTGTAGTGAGCTTGGTTTAGGATATGTTGTAGGATAGGGAATTTTATTTGCTGGTAGAGATGGTATATGATAAGCATACTCATCCGGGAACATTTCCTGCATTAAAGTTTTTGTTGTTAGAACATCTACATGTGTACCAAGTGGTATTTCGAATGCATATGATATATATCTTGTTAGCTTAGGATTTCCCTTTAGGTTATCCACTACTAAGGTTGCGTGAGCATCAGTATACACTAGATGACTCATAAAATCCATCAATTCATTTGCAGGTGTTTCGTCTAGCAAGGTCTGAATGAAGTGTAGCGAGGAACTTGTAACCATCAGACTAAGGTAGGTAGAAATGGGTGTTGCAGTAGACTTGTTATGCATGAACACTCCATACCTTGCAACATCATCTTCATGTGGATTATCATCAAGTAAATCCATATCAGATTCGTTAGCATCATCAGTTTCCTTTGCACTTTCCCCTGGTTTCTCTGAACTTGAAGAATAGAGTGTTGCATCACTATTAGTATCTGATGAAGAATAGTATTTGTTGTGAGCAGCACATGATCCTTCTCCTGCAACTGGTTGCTTCTTTTGCCTTAAACTTTCAAGTATGCTAGCTTTTGATCCTTTCTGTAAGTTTAACAATGACTAAACTGCTGGATCTTCAACTGCAGGACCTTTAAGTTTCTGTCCCCACTCATTGTACATATCTGCAACAGCTTCGTCAGTTTGGCTGTCAATTGTCAATTGACTCCTTTGACGTCGTTGAGAGCGCGGTTCTTGAATACTCATGGATTTTTCAAGTTCACCTACAACTGCTTCTTCAGCGATAGTAAGGGATCTTGTTTTTCTTGGCACAACATCTTTCTTGAGTTTGTTAGGAAAATTCGCTACTTGATCACCATAACACATAAAACCTTTTCCTCTTCCACTTTTGACTGGAGATACGCGTTGCTCTACTGGTTCATCAACAATTTTAGCTTTCTCACTTTCCACTTTCTTAGCCATATAATACGTGTACCCTGCTTTCTTCTTAATTGCATCACTGATCATTGCATCGGGAACTTCCATTCTAAACTTGTATTCACCATTAGTTGTACTTAATAATTTGGTTATGGGTTGATCATCTGTGAAATGTGTAACTTAGAGTCTGATACACGAGGAATACTCTTGTTGTGTGAAAGAATGTAGTCAATGATAAGCTTGGTAAAGCAGGTGCATAACAGCTTATACATCTTTGATGGTATGGATGATCTTTTAACTGTTTGCCATTTAAATTCGTCCCAAATTAATGATGCAAAATCCAAATTGGCAAAGTGAACGATACCCCATAATATCTGAAGTATTGGAAGTCTAACTGTGTCCCATCTTGAGTCTTTTCCCGTAACACATCTGTTGAGTACACTCAGAATAGCTCTCTATGGTCGATGAAGTCTTGTGGCGACCATTTTAGAAACGGCAATCATCTTTGTTTCGGGATCTTCTTCATAACCAAGTGTCTTAATGAATTCCAAAATTTGGTTTTCTGAGGGAGGTTTGATATAAGTGTTGTTGGGATCAGGTGAAGGCATCTGCAATACAGTTCTGAGTAGTCCAGGTGTGAGAGTGAAAGTTTGAGTATCTAGTTCGAAAGTGAATGTATGGTTGTTTTTGTTGTGATTGATGGTTGTCCAAAACTGGTGTAGGTAGATGATTGGTACGGTTATAGTTAAGGAAACCGAATTGTATATTTTTGTGTCTTAGAATTTCAACAACAAATCTTAGCATTGTATCGATGATGTGTGAATCTGAAGCGACACGCTGGTTGTTCTTCTTGATGACAAGTCTGTTAGCACGTGGAACCAGCTGTTCTTCAGAGACAAGTTTAGCTTGAGAATTTGTTCTTGACATGTTGAATTCTGAGAATAAGATTCAAACTTTGATTAAATTCACATGAATACAAACTTAAACACATTTACTTTCAATTTCCGTTTTTATTCACTCTGTCTGTTTTGTATGGACGGGTATTTCTTTTTGTCCATACTTATGTCATTTTCTTTCACATGTGCCTTTATTCTTTCTTTTGCTGACACAAGACGTATGCTCTATTCTTTTTACATATGATTTTTATCTCTCATTCTGTTTTTAGTTATCCTCACTTAAAATTAAATTCTTGGATACTATTTCTACGAGATAAAAGATGGAAGAATGAACGAGAATTTTCAATTTTCTCATGCTTTAAAAGTGTTTTTCTTAACCAATCTTTAGAGAAATAGCATCATTTGTATGGAATAAAATTTTTCAGGAGACGATTGATTCGCATGAGAATGAGTTTTCCTTTTAGTAAAATAACCTTGAGCCCCGAAGATACACTGATTTGCTAAAGGGATTCATTATCAGCTTTTAGGTGACAACTAGCCCTAATAATCATCTTGATTTATCAGTAAATTTAGTCAAATTATTTCAAAGTAGACTCAAAATAACTTTTGTCTTGGAAATTTAGTTTACACAAGCATTGTGTTATTTTGAAAATCAATTAATAATGACGTGTAAAAATCTGTAGCAATAAAGTTTATAAAATCCGGACACATTATTACTATTATTTTTGGAATATATCTTGTACGAGATTATGTGCCTCGGGAATACCACACGCAGTACAAGTACTAGTATAGTAATCTACTTCACTAGTGGGGTTAATCTGAAGATCGACCATGAGTATTATAAATAATACCCTAGTGCACTGTGGTGAAATTTACAAGAGATATATCCAATATAACACATTTAATGAGAAAGATAGTTTAATTCGAAATATTCTTATATCTTATGATGACAGGTCACTACATTGTAGTTTACTGGCACGTTTTTTGATTTAAAAATATTTGATTAAACTATTTTTGACATTTTTACAGATAACAGATCAAACAAGTATTCATACATGTGAACACATAATCAATTTCATATCAAAAGAACTTAATAAGCACTGGATTAAGAAAGTCAAACTCGGTCAACGACCAAAGTTAACGGCCAAAGTCAATGGTCAACGGCCAAAGTCAATGACACAGTCAAAGTCAACGGTCAAAATCCATAGACATGGTCAACAAAAGTCAACGATTTAATCATCTAAGTTCAAGGTTTTGAGATTAATTTTACGAGATATTAAAATATCGTATAAAATTTAAACAATTAAATATATCCCTTTTAATACTCACTTAAATAATTCCGTTCTTTTTGTGATTTTGAAAACATTAATACTTTTTGAAAAAGTAATTAAGTTTTAAATACTTCAAAATTTGTGAACTTTTTTGAATTATTTAAAACCTTTTCATATTGATATTTTACAATTTTTGAATCTTTTTGTGTTTTATTGATAAATTTTGTGAATAAATATATCGTTTTTGACAAACGCGAGATGATGGTCAAACATAAGTCAAAAGAGGTCTCGGTCCAATGTGCCTTTAAACCGGATTGAATAATATTAATCGGTGGGCTTGAACATTAGGCAAAATGATATTGGGCTTGAAACGTGCTAATAGTCTTATTGGGCTTTAAGTGGGCCAAGACAATTTTGGGCTTCAAATAATGGGCTTTTGGTGGGCTTGGAATCGGACCAATGGTTAACGAAACACGAAGGTGTAAACGAACCAAGGTAAACAACCGAGACGAGGTTCGATTGAACCTTCATGATCGACCAACATGGGTCGGTTGACCTTGACCGATTGACCTAGGTGGTTCGGTTGGGCTTGGCTGACCGACCCATGTTAGGTCGGTTGGCGAGGTTCAATCGTTCCATGAGCTTGGCTCATTTTGGTTCGGTTTTAAACTTCAAGTCTTCATCTTTATGGTCTATAAGTCTTGACTCTTCTAATTTCACCAAAGTCTTCACAAACATTTTATCAAACACTTTGTGTTCACCTTCAAAAGTCTCTAGTCTTTGTGTTTAAGGCTTAAAGATTAAACATTTTTGTTACCAACTAGCAAGATTAATGATATTAAGCTAACAAAACAACAAATTACATTCAAACAATCAGAACAAACACACCCATAGGGTGGTTCGGTTAGGAAACACGCACCAAACAACCCTTTTTGATTAATTTTAACAATGATTCAGTTAAATTTGAGTTAACACTAGTCTATTGACATCATTATCTACAAAATCCCTCAAGAAAAATTAACATCTAATCACTGTCAATTTTTATGAACCCTAAATCAAGAAACTTTGATTTTGCAAAATTAGTAAAAGATGAACCAATTCTTGTTACAAGAGTGATTAGAAGATGATTATGAATGACTTTCGTGTTTTATCTTTGATTAAAAAATAGTTTCTTGTTTGGTCTTTATCTTTGGCTGATCCACACAAGAGAAGAAAGAGGAAGGAGAAAGTTTTTAGTAAAAAAGTGTTGCGTGTGTAGGCGGATCGGTTGGAGAGGGATAAAAAGGAGAGGGGGTTCTAATTTTTGGCAATATTAGTCCCTAGAGGTTTTAAACTCTTTTAAACTAAGCCTAAAGTTTAAGCATTACCCATAACACCTTAAATATAATACTAGTTAGCATATTAGGTCCTAAAGATATAAACTAATTAAAGTTACAATAATTACCCTTAAGTTTTAAACCTATTTTGCAAACATAGTCTCAGAATTAATCTTGTTAACTCCCCCTCAAATGATGATCAATTAATTATCTTAAACATATTTCCAAATTTATTTTTGAAAAGTTTAATTTTTCTGAAAATAATTTCTCCCCCTCAAACAAATACTCGTTTTCTATTTAAAGAGCTGTAGAATTTGTTTGAGCGTTCAAAATATCTTGATTAAAAATTAATTTCTCCCCTCAAACAAATACCCGTATTCTATTTAAAGACCTGTAGAATTTGTTTGAGCGTTCAAAATTTCTGGATCGTTTTTCCCAATTTTATCTTGATGAATTATTTTTGAACATTTTTTGGAAATTTTCATATAAAAGCTCGTTCTCCCCCTTGAACAAAGACCGTAGTCTATTTCAAGATTTCTTGGATTTGTTTGAGCGTTTGATTTTTTTGAAAATATTTTTCCATTTAAATGACAAAATTGATTCTGATTTTATTTCCAGCATTTTTGAAAAATTTGTTTAACTCGAGCATATTTGATAAAAACATTTTAAGGAAAATTGCTCGAGATAAAGAAAATTAATCTTTTAAGGACAAAATGCACTTTTTGTCATGCATTTTCCTTTTTAGAAAGCGCGAGTTGTGTAGCAAAGTATACACAAGTCATATTCTTGAGTTACAAAACTTGGAATATTTTGAATCTTTAAACTCAAGACCGAAAAGGCTTCTCTTTTTGTTGTTAATGATAACTGCACTAAAGCGTACAATTTCCTTATCTTTAGAGACCGGGTTGTTATCTGATATTTAATAACAAGCCATTAGAAAATTTGAGATGACATGTTTTAAAATATTTTAAACTTTCATATCTACAATCACGTGTCATTATTGAATGACATTTCTAAGGTCGTAGATATTATCGATTCTAAAAGACATGTTGAGAAGATTTTTTATGGTTTTTGAAAATTTTCTGATTTTATATTTTGTTTTTGAAAATTTATTTTGTATTTGGTTTTTGAATTTTTTTTGAGAAATGAAAAACTAATCTACTTATGGTACATAGGATGCATGAAGTAGTAAATCGTGTTACTCTTCATCTGACTATGGAATACGTTTCAGCTCTTCTGGTATGATGCTTTGCATACCGAGGTAATTGATCAGAAATTCAAAGCGTTCTCTCGTGAGTGCTTTAGTAAAGATATCCGCCAGCTGATAATCGGTCTTAACAAAGTACAACTCAACAACCCCATTTTCAACTTGTTCTTTGATAAAGTGGTAGCGAACAGCGATGTGTTTCGTCTTGGAGTGTTGAACAGTGTTGCAAGATAAGGCAATGGTGCTCTAGGAGTCGGAGTACAAAGGAATCTTGTTTAAATCAAATTCGTAGTCAGTTAACTGAGACCGCATTCATAGGATCTGTGCACAGCAACTGGACAGGGAGATATATTCAGCTTTAGTTGTAGATATCGCAGTACACTTCTGTTTCTTGGATGACCAGCTGGCAAGCTTTTCTCCTAGAAATTATGCACTACCCGATGTACTTTTCCTTAAATCTTGGGAACCTGCATGGTCAGCATCTGCAAGATATTAGAATAAAACCGATGTCCCTCGGATACCATAAACCCATATTAATGGTTCCTTTTAGGTATCGAAAGACCCTTTAACCGCAGTTAAGTGATTTTTGGTAGGCTTTGCCTGGTACCGAGCACAAATGCAGACGACAAACACCAGGTCAAGGCGACTGGCTGTGAGGTACATAAGGGATCCGACCATTCCTCGATAACGAGTAGGGTCAACTAGAGTCCCGTTTGGATCCTCATCCAGTTAACAGCATCACGTTTTTCAATACCATATTTTTTGAGCATTTCAAGAGCATTTCTAGATTGATTAATGAAGATGCCTATAGAACTTTATGAAATTTGAAGTCCAACAAATAATGATATTTGTCCTATCATTGACATCTTAAAACGTTTGCTCATTAATTTTGCAAATTTATCATAAAAGATAGGATTAGTGGAAGCAAAAATTATGTCGTCAACATAGATTTGTACTAGTATCAGATCATTTCCTTCCTTTCGAGTAAACAACATCGGATCGACTATACCTTTGACAATTTTTTGGCTGAGGAAGAATTTGGAGAGTAGGTCGTACCATGCGCACGGAGCTTGTTTTAACCCATAAAGTGCTTTCTTCAATCGGAATACATGATTTGGATTTTCTTGATTAACAAACCCTTTTGGTTGACTTACATACACCTCTTCTTTTAAAATCCCATTCAGAAACGTTGTCTTCACATCCATCTGAAAGACTACCATATTCTTATGTGCAGCATATGCTAAGAATATTTAGATAGCTTCAATGCGAGCGACTGGTGCAAACGATTCTTCAAAGTCGATCCCCTCTTCTTGACGATAACCTTTTGTAACTAACCGAGCCTTATTTTTCAGCACACCGCCATACTAATCAAGTTTCACTTTAAAGATCCACTTTAGACTGATGATCATAGCTTTGTTTGGTCTTGGTACTAACTCCCATACTTCAAGCCGCTCAAATTCATAGATTTCCTCTTGCATGGCTTCGATCCAGTGGGATTCTTCCATTGCTTCTTTACAATTCTTCGGCTCTGCTTTAGCTAAGAAAGCGTGGAAATAGCACTGTAGAGCGTCAGTAGAAAGTTGACGTCTTGTAGAAACAAGTTTTGATGGATCGCCGATGATTGTTACTAAAGGATGATCTTTTGTCCATATTTTTGTGTAATATAGAGGTTGTTGGAAAATGTGCATGTTTGAAGTATCAACAATCTGTGAAGATGACTCAACTGAGTTGGTGTCTGGAGGAGCAAATGGATTGGTAAATGTGTCACTATCAAACATTGCAACTTCTGCATTTGGTTTAACATTTGTAGAATTTAGTGGAGAGTTTGTTGTTTCAATGTTTGGTGAAGTACTTGGAGAGGGGGAATCTTTGTCTATAGAAGTAGAAGAAGAAGACGCCTCGGTTGTATCTGCTGGAGGTAGAGTTGTAGCGAAAATAGGGTTAGATGCAGCACTTGGATTCTTAAAGTATTCATCGAACACTGGTTGAAACAGCAAATCCCAATCATTCTTTGTAAGAGGTTTAGCTGCTGTTGACGCAGCCTGGTAAAGCACGAGTCCTGAACTAATATGTTCAGAAGTCAAACCATGAAGATCAGGTCCTAAACCGTGTTGCTCAGAAGCCATCTGAGTAAGTTCATCAAATTGTACGTTTATTGTTTTGATTATTTGTCTGGTCCTTTTGTTGTAGATCTGGTACGCCTTCTTGGATGGTGAATAACCATTAAAGATTCCAATATCTTCTTTTGGCTAAAGTTTCCCAAGATCCTCAAAATCGTTTGTTAGATAAAATAAGGCACTAAAAACGTGAAGATACTTGAGTTATGTTTTGCGATCTCTGAGCAGTTCTTATGGAGTCTTATCATAACAAGTATGGATTAGGGAATGGTTTTGAGTATAACATGCAGTAGCTACAGCTTCAGCCCATAGAAATAGCGGAGATTTGGAGAAAATAAGCATGGTCCTTGCAGCCTTTACTAACGTACGGTTACGTGTAACATCCGGTAATTTTCGGATTTTTAAATGACTATTTTACCCTTTGACTTTTCGGGTCTGACTTGACTTTTTGACTTTTGACTTTGTACGGTCACATAAAAGCGATTACCGAGTAGCCGGTAAATTCCTGAAAATTATTTAAATAATAAATCATATTTATTATTAGTTATCTCTCATTACGAATTTAGTTTTCAAATTTATTTGAAAAGAAACGAGAAAATATATGTTATTCCTAAGTTGATTTATCAAAAACGAGCAGCTAAATCACGTTTTCATTATTCGGACTCTAAAGCAATTTGATGTAAAACGACATTCTTGACAACTTTTCAGTTTTGACCGAGGCCCGAAAACAGTTAGAAAGTGACTGAAATGCCCTCGCAAGATTTAGAAACAAGAAAATAATTAAATTATATTTAATTAACACTTTTTATTAAATAAAAATATTTAATAAATTAGTCATCATTTTATTCAGTAACGTTTGTTGATAACGCAAATAAACGAGTTAAAAATGTATTTTTATTTTTACTTTCGGACAAGACATAACCGGGTTTCCAAATAAATAACGAATATTTTTAAAAATGTTATAAAAATGTTTATGAAATACTATCAAATGAATACTCGTTTTTTATGGGAAAAATGATTTGGAAAACAATAGCGCAAGTTTCGTGACTTGAATCATCCGTTAAGTCGCTCAAACGAGTCCCGAACCAATATTTACCAAAAGTTACACTTTTGGTCCCTGTGAAAATATTTACAAAACTCACCCCCATCTATTGTGACTTGTCAAACTCAGTTATATATATATATATATATATATATAGTCCGGCCACCGCCGCCGCCGGCCACCACGCCGCCGCCACCAGAAAACGTTTCCTGCGGATTTTTCCGACCAAGAACAAATGTGTTCCTCATCGCCCGATCTACTCGATCCATAAGTTCACTCGCTGCCACGCGCCGTCCCCCTCCCCCTCCGGCAGCCACAACCGCTGTTACCACGACACCACGCCACCATCACCACGGCTAAACAGCCGTGGCTACCACCCACTCCCACCGCCATCCTCTACATCAGCCGCCATCAACATCACTACTAAATCCACCACCAGCATCACCCCGTCACCCCCATCGTGGCTCAACTGCCACTCCACATCTGACACCACCATAGCCACCAACCACCCCACCACTGCAGCAGCCACCTCCCTCAACCAAGGGGTGCGTGTGGTTTTATTAACCACATAGGGTGCATTTGGTTTTGTTAAACGACCCAGCCAAGGGGTGCGTTTGGGGTTTTAAAACGCAAAGGGTGCGTTGGGCTCGGGTCAGCCCTGAAAAGGGTGTGTTGGGTTCGGGTCAGCCCCGAAAAGGGTGCATTGGGTTTGGTCTCGGCCCAAAATGGGTGCGTTCGGGTCGAAGCCAAGACCCACAAGGGTGCATTCGGCTTATCAGAAACCACACCACAAGGGTGTGCTTGTTTATGGGTTCAGATTAGGGTGCGTTTTGTTTGCATATAACAAAAAACAGGGTGCGTTGGTTTGTGGTTTGCACCAGCGAAGGGTGCGTTGGTTTGTGGTTTGCACCAGCGAAGGGTGCGTTTGGTTTTGTGGGTTGCACCAGCGAAGGGTGCGTTTGGTTTTGTGGTTCTCACCGCTAAGGGTGCGTTTGGCTGTTAAAACAGCCATAGGGTGCGTTTGAGTTTAGAGAAGACAATAAAGGGGTGCGTTTGGCTTGGCATAAACACCCAAGGGGTGTGTTTGGTTTTGCAGATTAACCAAACATGGGCGTTTGGTTTGGCTGTTAACACCCAAAAGGGGTGTTTGGGTGAGCGGGAAACCCTAAAAGGGGTGTTTGGGTTAGCAGAAATACTCGAACATGGGCGTTTGGTTTAACGGATAGGGGCGTTTGTTTTTAGCAACAAGGGTGCGTTTGATGGTATAAATCGATTAATAAATATATAATAAGATTTTTATAAATATAAACCGGATTAAATGGTGGTTAATGGTTAAATAAATATGTTATATATTATTTGGTCTCGTCTACATATATATATTGAAATACGCGAGTATATTGCAACGAAGTTTGATAAAAGGGGAAAAACAATGGATTTTTATAAATGTGGAAACGACATATGAACAAATAAGTCATGCCGAAATTATAAAATTTTCTATACTTAATATCTTGCACTTAAGTTTCTATTATCTTAGAAAACTGATAAAAGAACGAGATATAGATTTAGGATTATTACTTTGTTATTATACAATAACCCGACAATCAAACGAAAACTATAGTTTTACAAACGAGGCAACTATTTTAACTAAAATCCGTCAAGGGAACAATATACTAAATTATAAAATATTATTTGATAATTCCTGACTATAAGGTGAAATCATAACTTTTGTAAAAGCTTTAAAAACTTCGTTACATGATTCGTAACTTTAAAACGTGTGTTTACTTTTATACGAGAACTGTTATTAAGTAAATTAGTGAATTTCCGAAAACATGTCGAAATGTGTTGTTTTAATTATTTTCTCACGTTTCTTAAATAATACTTATGCAGAATTATATACTTCACATAAATCTTTGGATTGTTTGTCTTTGTTATATAATTCGCGATATAAATTATATACTCGGTCATTTTTCATTATGTGATATATACGGAATATATTACACGTGTTGCGTTTACTTTTTGATTTATTTATTTAACCAACCACCAAACTATTACCACTTGAAATCTAAATTTTTATCAACGTGTCGCGTTGATGTACTCATTCATCGGAAAACCCAAATATATTATCCTATGCTAGTGGATCTTAGGCGTTAAGATAAATCGCAACTTCTTGATCGAGCCGTTCCGGTTTCCGTTTGTGTTGTGATTAATATGTGCAATTCCCGCCAATCGTTCTTCAACATCGATGTGAGTTTATAGCCCCATGTTTTACTTGTTTACATATATTTTTGGGGTGAGAACATGCTTGTTTACAAATTTATTTACGTGATTGATTACAAATTGGTTCACATACTCATTTACATAGCTCGCTATGGGATATATTACTTGGCTTCTTTTTTGGTCACAAATATATGTACTTTACTGTTGAAATGATTACGGATTAGCTTAAGCGGATTGAACTGATAACAATACAGTACTGCCCGGGTGTTCTTTGAGGGGACACCGGTAACGGGAGTACATATTCTTTAAATAAAGGCCTGGGTGTTGTTGGAGGGGACACATGTGATGGGTATATATATATAAGTCTACGTCACAGCTTCATGAACTGTAAATCACTTGGAGGGTGAGCGCGAATGTTATGAAATAGATCTATTCGGGTGTGATCCCCGTTCGGGTGATTAGCTATCACTGGGCAAACGAACGTTATAACATGTCGAATTATGATTGGTTGGGCCTACATGGCCCACAATACTTACATATGAACTTTTACTGTTATATTAGTGCATCGGTTTTATGAAATTAGAGTAATTAATGCCCGGGTGTTCTTGGAGGGGACACCTATGATGGGTACATATTATGTTCATTAATGCCCGGGTGTTCTTGGAGGGAACACCTACGATGGGTACACTCTTACTGTGCCTTGAATAAAGTGGCATACATACAAGTCTACGTCGCAGTTTCATGAACTTAGAGTAATTGTAATCATTGTTTTATACTCACATGGATATTTACTGTGCCTTGAATAAAGTGGCAATACATACTTGAAACATTTTGGTGATATATATATAAATATCATACATGCTTTGAACAATTGCGATACAACGATCATACGTACATTTTTGTGACTATTTGGGGATTGAAATGGTCATGCATACTTTACAACTATTTGATTTCTAAAAATCATACATACATTTTGGAAGGACATTTAAGGATTTTAAATGGTCATACACACTTGACAGAACTTTGGTTCAGCATTTATACTTAAACAAATCTATGAACTCACCAACTTTAATGTTGACACTTTTTAAGCATGTTTTTCTCAGGTGAATTAGATGCTTGGATTATTTGATGTGCATTAGAGTCTAAACTAACAAGATTTCATTCATGGATTTCTACATACATACAAGTGATCAAATCTCGTTGTGTTAATTTCAAGCTTTTCATTGTGATGCTATTAAGGGACAAACATTATATCAATTTCAAGGAAATCAACGAGATTACTTTTCATACGACACATTTAGAGGTCGTTCTCTTGTATCTAACGCTGTGTATTATGAAGTAACGCCCTCGGACATACTTCCGCTGCGACACGTTTTTAGGGGTGTTACATTACGCCTTTCAACTACACCGTTTTGTTGTGGAGTATGTGCAGTGGATGTATTATGATTAATTCCGACATCATCCATATATTTTCGTAGAGTTTGATTGAGAAACTATGTGTCGTTGTCGGTAAAAAGATATCTTACTGTAGCATTAATGCTTACTTGAGCTTGTTTCGAAAATTGTATGATAATTTCTGGAGCTTCATCTTTCGTTCTCAAAAACTTCACCCAAGTAAAACGAGAATAATAATCAATGATGACAAGAATATATCTTTTCTTGTTTATACTTTCTACCCGCATCGGTCCACACAAATCCATATGCAACATTTATAGTTTCTCATTTGTACTTAGCTCAGGCTTATGTAGATAGGATTCCTTCTTTCTTTTTCCCATTTGACATGCCGAATGCAAATGATCTTTAGTATACTTCAACTTGGGTAACCCTTTGACAATACCTTGTTTAGAAAGCTTATTGATGGTACCAAAGTTTAAGTGAGAGAGACGACGGTGCCATAACCCAGATTTTGTCTTTGAGGCTTTGGAAAGTAGACAAATTGGAGAAGACTTCATCATATCCGCTATTGAGATTGTATAAAGATTAGAACCACGAGAACCTGATAGTAGATCAATACCTTCTAAGTTCCGTACAAAACAAGTGTGTTTCCTGAAAGCTACTTCGAGATTTGAATCACAATATTGCCCAACGGAGAATAGATTATGACCAATTCCTTCAACGTAGTAAACACATGAAATAAGAGTATTCCCCATTTGTAGATCTTTATATCCCTTTATAGCTGCAAAATGATTGTTGTCGAATCGGACTGTTCTGATAAACTTGGAAACAAAATTGATGAGCTTATCACAGTGTCCAGTCATGTGTTTGGAACACCCGGAGTCTACATACCAAAGAACAATTTCTACAATCTACACAAAAAGAAAGAAGAAAAACATATTTACAAAAGGGTGGATCCCCAACTTTTGATTAGGTTCCGTGTTGTTAGTGAACCTAAGTGACTCCTAGATAGTCGGACTTCCAAGGTGGAAGCTCTTCATTCCGAAAGAGTATCTCAAATCCAAAATCATGTAAATTAAATGGATGACATTCCGTATTTGACATGGATTTAGAGAGTGATCCCCGGGCATTGGCATATCTAAGACTTATTTTAGGACATGGTACATCAACCAGAATTACTATGGTTGTTAAGATATGCATAGGAGGTACAACTATGGCAGGCATGCCATTAGATTAAGAAGGGGGCACGGTTTTCCTAAAAAGTTAAATGTCCTACCAGTGGGAATCCATTTAAGTCCTACAGTTTTAAAGATCCATCCTTTGGGTTTCCATTCTCTTTTAACTTTTTGTCTTGTAGATTTATCCATTTTATATTTTTGCATTTTCTTAAGATATTGAACAACACAAGCATCATGATTTGTAGAAAACAAACATTTATTATAAGATAAGCAAATAGTATCAGAATTCTTTGACAAAGCAACATTCTTAACATTCGCATTACAATCTGAAACATGATTGTTCTTATTAGCACTAGACTTAAACTTTATATGATGGGCTTCTATTTTATTCTTCATGCTTTTACTTGATGGTTGCGGGATCTTGTTTTGCTTCTAGGCTTTGATCCGCTAGCATTAGTAGAGCTTACTCTTCCTGAAGAAGGCAACATAGTGTTGTCAGTCTTTCGAGTGTTTTGCTTTTCTGCATGCTCTTTTGTGATTGTCTCAATTGTTTGTTTCATTCTAGATGCATCTATGTAAGGCTTATTGTTCCTTTTAAGGCTTATAGCAGAAGCCCACTTTTTATTCCCGCTTTGAGTGAAAAGGAAAGAGGCACTAACATACACTAACAGTTCTTGAATTCGCTCAACAAACTTAGAGGCATGACCTATATGTTCATCTAAAGGTTTTAACGCTCTAGCTTCTTCTAATAATACTTAAAGTGTTACTACGTGCTCCTTAGTGACTTTCGGATAATCGGGATGCACAACCCTATTGTTTCTAAAGAACATATTGATTGGTTCAGACTCAATCTTAAGCAAACCTGGGGCAATAACTTTTGTGCATTTTTCAATTATCTTCTTGGTAGTCAAGTGTGAAGTGACTGATTTTGATAAATCATTTTTCTCAACAACTTTAAGAATAACCTTTGATTTAGGATGCGGAGTTACTGAATAAAGTTTAGTTCCTGAAGTTGAAGGTTTAGAAAGCTTAGTGTTCACACTTGTACCATCATGATTCATTTGAGATTCAGAAGATTTTCCTTTTAACTGTGCTCTTAACTTGCTATTTTCAGAAATCTAATCATTAAGTTTTTGTTGCAAAGAGTCATTATGAAGTTTGGTTTTTGCCCGTGTATGCTTGATTGAATCATACAGTTTCTTATATTCTAACTTAATATGTTCTCTTTCCTTAACTAAGGAAGAAACTTGAAATGATAGTGACACGTTCTCATCCTCTATTTTCTGAATCCTAGAATCAAAAACACGTAATTCACACTAAGTCTTTTGGTTCTTTTGAGCTAAAAGATGTTTCAACTCATTGATTACATGTAACTTGTCTTGCAATTGCACTTTTAGATCGTTATCTCAACAAATTGATTATTGATTGTTTTAATCAAAAACTGTTTATTTTTGGTGTCAGGATCATTAAGAATCATTTGTTCTTTGTGATTTTGAAAAGCAATATCAAGAGTAATACTATATTCCTCAAGTTTTGCAAATCGTTTTTTTAATTCACATAATGATTTGTTTGATTCTTGAAGATCTAAAAGCACAATGTCAAAACTTTTAAACTTTCCACAATTATCAACTTCATTCAACGAATGCAAGTATGTGCACATAATATCACTAGCGATATTTTCTTCTAAGAGTCGGTCGTTGTTGATTAAAAGTTGTTTCTTTCCAATTTCAAAACTTTTCTTTGTCACAGAACATTGATCAATCTCGTCTTCCATTTGTTCAAAAATATCTTTCATTTCTTTAACCTCTATAATAAATCCCTTTTCAAAAAGTTTGAAAGTTTCTTTTAGGTTTTCAGAAAATGGTATGACATCTGCTTTAAAAGCACCTTTATACCCGATTACTCCCAACTACCAATCTTATGAGGAGACAACATAGTTCTTCTCTTGATGCATTCATTGAACTTAGTGAGAAGATCTTTTGCTTTGTTCAGATTCCTGAGAACCTGACTAGTTGATGGGAGTTTTTTTGGGATAAACTTTGTGTTTTGAAACAGTTATAGGAGGACTTGGTATCAATGACCAATATAATTGTTCTGTTTACAATTGTGTTTGTGGAACAACAATCTCAAAAAGTTTGTTTATTTTGGAGTAATCAATCGGTTTAGTATTAACAACAGTTTGTTTTTCAAGCATTTTCAAACGACTCTCTTCAGCAAGTATCAAAGTTTCCTTAGAATCACACACAGTTACAGGATAATGTTTAGCAATAAACGCATTTCCATTATATAATGCAGGTTGTTTCTGTCGAGCTTGAGAAAGATACAAAGGATTTTGATAACCAAGAGCTGTCTTATGTGTTTCATCATAAAAATTTTGAGGTTTGGTTAACATATGCATAGTTTGAGCAGATTGACCAACTTTAAAAACAATGTTTTCAAGTTCCTTTTTCACATTTTCCAAATCCACAATTTCACTGACGACTCTTGTTTGAGTGTTTCAAAATTCTTCTTTAGAAAAGCAATGTGATTATTTAAATCCTTCATTTGTGTTTGTTGAGAAAAAACTTGTTTTTCAAAGAATTGTCCTAGGACGACTAGTAAAGTCTCTCGCTATCTTGCTGGATTGTTGCAAAGATGATGTCGACTTTATAGTAAGATGGAGTAAAGGTCTGCTTAGTTGCTATGGTTACTAACTCGATTTCCTGAAGTAAACAGAAAATACGTTTTATGAATACGCACACAAAAATTTGTTTTTCAAGGATGTAAGTAAAATGATTATTGACATATGTTTACAGTGACTACTCTTATCATGGCAATGGTCCTATCCGAATTATACATAGGTGATCAGGCTATGTATATTTGAGGGCTAACGATGCGATGCTCATTTTCGTCAAAATTGTGTTATGTATAAAGAAGTATCAAAGAGTTTTATAAGATGACCAAAATGATTCACAAGGTGGATGTAAGGTTGTTGATAGGATGACAATAAAACGGTTTGCGAGAAATTGTATGATGGTTTACAAGACAATGGCTAAATGACTCATGGGGTGTTAATAAATAATTTATCTGATAAAAATAGTTTCATAAGGTAAGAACAAGATAATTCATGAAGTGAAAGTAACGTAGTTTTTAAGATGATTGCGATATAGTATATAAGATGTCAAGAAGGTAATTCATAAGGTATTCGTGAAATGATTGTGAATAGTTTATAAAATGACAGCTTATTGAACGATGGTAAAATAATTTGTCAAGGATAGTAAAAATAGTTTATAAATAATAGTTTTATCAATCGTAGTAAGGTATTATGTTAATGACACCGACTTTGTTATGAGGCTATGACTAAAATTGTTTATGAGATGGTACCAAAATAGTTTTTGAAAGAATCACGTGACAGTTCATAATGTAATAGTAAGGAGTTTATGTTGTGGTAACAAATTGTTTATGATTTGATAACAAAATAGTTTTGAAAATTGACCATGGAAACAATTTATGAAGGAACAACAAAATATTTATTGTGTGATAGTGATTGATGTTTCATAAATTCATAATGTTTTTTAGTAAGGTGGGTTATGCCATGAATAATAGAGAAATTGGGAGTAGATTAGGCGAAATTTCACAATATAATAATTTGATAGCTATTTTGAAATCGTTCAGTACAACAAAAATTTAAAGAAAGTACAATGAGATTCCTTAAAGACTAAGCTAACATAGTTCAAACTTAAGTTTTTATAAGTAATAGGTCACTCATTAGATGTTAAAAGTTAGAGAAGAACGTCGTGGCGCAATATTCTCCACAAGCTTTTCTTCTAGTACATCGTCCACACGGTTCTGAAACTTCACATTCGCAATTAACACTTGAAGTGTCCCAGAACTTCCACACTCATAATATGTGAGAGTTCATTGATTCCTAACAGTAGTAGGTGTGTTCTACAATTTTAGGTTATGTGGCTAACCTTCTTGTAATTTCTACACTTTACAGTGCACAATCCATTATGGTGAAATTTGCACTGGTTACACAGAGGTAGAGATCAGCATATGCCTTCTTGTTGATAAGCATAGTTTTGGTTTTTCTTAACAGTTTTTATGAAAACTAAACTAAAATTCAAAACAGATTATAAAACTCTTAATATGAGAACAAATAAGCTAAATGAAAACAAAATAAGCAAAAATTAGCATATAAGAAGCAGAAATAAGCAGATAAGTAGGCAATTCAGACAATAAGCTAATATATAAAGTAAAAGAAATAGTACCTTTGTCCCAGCTAAACAGGGACTTAAATGCTCTTAAGAGCTTAAATCAACAAGCTCCAGCTTGTTAAAACAAGCTGGTATGGTCTATAAGCCCTTTCCTTTTTGGCTTATCTTCGATAATTAGAGCTGAGGTATTTTTGTGGTGAAATTTGAAGTGAATGCTTATTCAGTTAAGCTTTTTAAGGCTTAACTGAATGATAGCTAGCTTATATAGTAATTAAGAGCTTATAGAGCTTATTAGATTAAATTTAAGCTTATTTCAACCATACTTGCATTAAGTAAAACATTGAATAAAACACGAATTAAACCAAACAGAATTTTATTGATAATCAAAAGTAAGTACAAGCTTTTAAATAGGAAATTATATTAAAATAAAGATAATAAGCTAAATTACTACTAAACTTAATCTAAAACTAGACACCCAATCTATGTGAGGAGCTTTTCTTATATAGTGCTCAGAGGAAGGATCCAGAACCCTAGGAGCGTGTAAGCATTCAATCCTAGCCTTCTAATCTTGTCCAATCCCCAAGTAATCATTTGGAGCCCTTGGATCATGTGCCACGTCTATCCACCAATCAACACATGTAGGATTGCCAGTGTGGCCTGCCAAAAACGTCACTGCGTGCGTCAGGTGTTAGGCTTCTAGAAGCCTATAAGAGGGCGTAGGAGTGTGGATTTTTACCCTGGTGTTGTTGAGGTGAAAGAGAGGGAGGGAAAACGTAGGTCAACAGTAACTTTGACCCGTTTTCATATATCAAACTTTGACCTAGGGTTATAATGGTATGGGTTGTTGGGCTTTTTTCTATTGGGATTGGTCATGGATTGGATTTGGTATAAATAGTTTAAGGGTTTTGGATTAGTTTGATATTAAGTAAGGCTAAGGTGTAAATGGGCTGTCCCGGCCTATTAAGTGGGTACAGGTTTGGCCCATTTAAGATGGTTACAGCTTTGGCTTTATTTTTTGGCGCTCATTCCATTCCCGTGCTCGGATTTGTCCATTTTGCTTTGTTTTTGTCTTTTTATAAATATTCGTTACCTGCACAGCACAATAACCAAAACACACATATACACTGTATTTTTCATGAATTATTGGTCATTATTGGTCTTTTTAGCTCGTTTTATTAAGTAAAATGTATGTGTATTTAAGCACATACCACCCTCAATAGCAAAAATCCTTAGGCCGATCTCCCCAATAGAAATACCAGCTGCTACCTCAGCATCACTCACCTGGATCACCTTCTTTACAAGCTGTCCGTGTCCATACTCCAGGTAACCCAAGCGGGTACTCAAGTCCTCGATCACCGATAGAGGTATAGGAAGTCTAGGTGCTGAGAGGGGAAAGACTGTCCCTCAGTAGCAGCAGTGGATGGATCTCCTACCTCGTAGACACTCGGTAGGGGCACCGCTTGCATCGGAGGTGGTGTGACGGGAGCCATCAGCCACTCCTCGTTCACCTCCCAAACTTCCTCCTCATCAAATCCCTCGGAGTCATCATCCTCAAAATCATCATCGCTAAACAGCATGGCAATGTCCTCATCCACATCAACTACTAGAGCGATCACACACAACTGCTCTTCGCCTCGCTATCTGCTCACAAACTCAGCACTATCGTGCCAACCATCGTCTCGTCCGCTACAACCCAAGCTCTCCAATTTGGGGCACGGTCTACCTCAATCACCCGTTCTGTTGTTCGGGTTACCGAGCATACCCTGAAAGCGTTGGTCGCTAAGAAATCCAAGAGTTGGAAGCGGCACGCCACATTACAGGAAAGTCCGAACTACCGGTCCGATGTACAAAGGACGGCCAATGATACTACAAAAGAAAAGAAATACTTATATTAGTAACCCTCATACAGATTTTTAATCATATGTAAAAAATTATACTCATCACATATTAGGATGGTTTCATGATATTAAATGCATAAAGAAATTAAATTTTTCGCGAGATGCGAATATCGAGTTATATATATATATATATATATATATATATAATATATATATATATAATAACACCATACATCAAGAATGGTATTGCCCATTATATGCTTATATAATTAATATTTATACCAAGTGTATCCTACTTGTCACACACATAATATGCAATCAAAATATCATATAAAGCTTTCAAAGATCGGGAACAACACGCGCGCGGATATAGGACAATTGTGAAAGACTCGTGAAATTTTCCAAAAATAGTTGTAGTCCAAGTCTTGTAAAACGACATAGTTCACTACAACTCGTGCTCTGGTACCACTCTGTAACACCCCCAAAATACGATACGCAATTTTATAAATGTAAGGTTTAAAAAATTTCTTTGATCATTCAACAAATAAAAGTTTGTTTGTTCATACCTTTAGTGATTTACGTCGGGTGCGAACTTAAATTTATTGTTGAAGAAAACTTGAGACGTCGAAAGATGTTGACGAATTGATGATTAGTGATTACGAGTAACTTAAGCACTTTACGTTATGTGTTATAAGTTGCATGTTTGTCATCACCAAAACATAAAGAGAATGTATAGATTAAATATCGCAATATTTCTACCAACAAATACCTAAACCTGAGATACATGCTTAAAAAGGTCAACAAAACGTTGAGTGAATTCTTAGAGTTTACAAATAACAGTTAGAACGCATATTTGGTTCAACAAAACATATAACATTGCTCGTAAGACAAGTTATAAAAATATTGATTTCCAACTAAATGAGCCCGTATACCGAAACTTAAGACATTCATCCCGTAGGACGAAATAATGTCCGAGAAGTATGCTACTTCTTCTAATACTAACTACAAAATGTCCGTTACAAGGTGCTCACAACTGATTCAAACCCCGGACAGGGTTGTCAAACCCAATAGATCTATTTAATGCATTAGCGTTCACCTGCAACTAGGCAACTAACGGTCACACAGTAAAAAGCATATACTTAATCGTGAATGAAATCATATTTAGTATCAAAACATATTGCGTTCTCATTTTCATAAAACAACAAGTATCCCCCTCGCGGGTTTAAAAACATTTAAAACACTTAAAAGCGAGGCTATGAACTCACCTTGATCGAAGCCGAAGATCAAATAACCGAAAAAATCACAAACTACTCGAAGACGAGCTCAACCGCGACCTATAATTTATGTCGTTCAATTATTATATCGTAAGATGCGATCGGATAGTGCGCGCATCGCAACTATCAAAATAGTATAAGTATACATACACATGTGATGAGAAATCCACTTGCACGTCCTAGATCCTAAACTTCACTTAATTGAGTTACGATCATTCTTTCATTTATTTTATGCGTCACTTAATCAAAAACTTTCTATTTTTGGAAACTTTCTATTTTTGGAAAGTTAATATTTTCGAAAAGTTGCCATTTTTAGTAGGTCTCGTCTTATAATTATATTTATAATAATATTTAGTTATCTCGTCGAACTCTCAACATTCAATTTGATTATCGTTTACTCGTATCGGTAATACATTTGAATATTTCAAAAGTTTCTATTTTTAGAATCTTTTTCATTCATAACAATCGTTAAGTTTGAAATATCACACTTGTAATAATAGTAGCGTTTATTATTTTATAACAATCCGACAAGTTTTGTATCACCCGTTATCTTTCAAAAGTCAACGTTAGACTTTATTTGACTTTGACTTTATATGTATATATATAGAAGCTGGATCGACTGAGAAGGTTTTTATTTTGAGAAGATTGAGAAGGTTTTCAAAAACGATAGATTTTTAACTTTGATTCAAGTTTTTCAAGCGTAGAACTCATTTTAATGTGATTATAATCTAAAATGCGTAAAAAAAACGAATCAATGTTAAAAATCTCTCGATTTTGCAATATAAGTACAATACTGAATCATCTGTACAAATTTAATGAATCTTTATCATAACTCGATTTTAACAATGATTTGTGAATCAAATTTGTGATTTATAGATTTGATTCACTATTAAATGATGTTTACTTGTGAATCAAATCAAAAAAATATATGAATCAATTTGGGCGTGGTGGGGAGTGGGGGGGGTGGTGGTCGGTCTGGGGGCGTGGGTGTTTGTGGTGGGGGGGTGGATGGGTGATTTATGATGGGGTTGTTGTGTGTTGTTATGGATGGTTCTGGGTGCAGTTGAGTGTGTTTTTTGGTGATTGGTGTTTGGCTGGGGTGGTTGGGTGGGGGTTTTGTTCCGCGAAAGAACTTTTGTGTGGGGGGCTTGCCCGGAGTTGTTTAGTGGGGGGGTGAATCTATGGGGTTGGGTGGGGGGGTCGGAGTGTGGGTGGGTTTGGTGCGGGTGGGGAGGGAGGGGGGGAGGGGGTGGGGGGCTTATGGGGGGAGGGAGGGAGGGTGAGGGTGTATGTTGTGTGTGGTGGGGTGGTGTGGTCATAGTTTGGGGGTGCGGGTTTCGGTAGGTGTGGGTGGGGGGGGTGGCGGGGTGAGGGGCGGGTGGGGGTACGGGTGAGGCGGGTGGTGATGGGGGGGTTGTGTTTGTGATCTTGGTGGTGTTATGGGGGTGCGTGGTGGGGGGGTGGGGGGGTAGGCGGGGTTGGGGTGGATGGGAGGGGGGGTGGGGGTGAGGTGACGTTTATTTATCTCCACCCACCTTCCCTCTTCCCCCTATAGAGTCGGGGGGGGTAGTGAGGGGAGGGAGGAGGGGTTTGTGCAGGTTAGTGGGGGGGGGCCGGGTAGGGTAGGGTGGATTGGCGGGGCGGTGGGGGGGTGGGAGGTCAGGGGGCGGGTGGGAGAGGGGGGTGGAGGTGGGGGAGGGGGGTGGGCGGGGGGGGGGGGTTGGTGGTGGGGTGGGGTGGGGGGGTAATGGGGTGGAGGGGGGATGGGCGGGGGGGGGGTGGCGGCGTGATTGGCGGGGGGGTTGGGTGGGTGGTGGGTGAGGGGGGGGTGGTGGGAGGGGTGGGTGGGGGGGGGGGGCGTGTGTGGGGAGGGGGGGGATTGTGTGATGGGGGGGGGGTTTTTGGTGTAGTGGTTGTGGAGTCGGTGTTGGGTTGTAGGTGGGGGGTTTGGTGGGGTAGGGATTGGGGGATTGGTGGGGTATGCGGGAGGGGGTGGGGGGGGAGGGGGGGGGGGGGGGGTGTAGCGGGGGTTGGGGGTGGGGGGTGGTGTGGGGGTGGGGGGGGTTTGGTTATTGGGGAGGGGGATGGAGAGTGGAACGTGGGGGGGGGGATGAGAGGGTTTCGGGGGGGTTTGGGTGGTGGGGGGGGGGGTTAGGGAGGGGGGTGGAGGGGGGGGGTCGGGGTTGTGGGGGGTTGGTTGATGGTGAGTGGTGGTTGTTGTGGGTGATGGAGGGTTGTTTGGCGTAGCGGGTTGGTGTGGGACGGTTGGTGGGTGGGGGAAGGAGAGTGGAGGGGTGTGGTGGTCGGAGGGGGGGGGGGGGGGGGAGGTTAGTGGGATGGGGGGGGAGAGGGGTGGGGGTCTTTGGGGGGGTGGAGGGGCGGGGGGGGGGTTTGGGAGGGGGGGGTGTGGGGGTAGGGGTGTTGGGCGGGTGGTTGGGGGTGTTGGTGGGGGGGGGGGGTTATATGGTGGGAGGTTCTGGGGGGGGGGGGGCGGGGGGGGGTGGGAGCGGTAGTGGTATGTGGAAGTGGGGGCGTGGGATGGATAAGGAGGGGCGAGTGGGATGGGGGGTGGGGGAGGGGGGGGGGGGGGGGGAGGGGGGGTTGGGAGTGTGGGTGATGGCGGGTAACTCGGGGGGTGGGGGGGTGTGGGGGGGAGGGGGGTGTGTGAGCAGGGGAGGAGCGGGAGTAGGAAGGTGGGTGGGGGGAAGAGGGGTTGGCGGGGGGGGGCGGTGGGGGTGGGGGGGGCGGGGGTGGGGGGAAGGGTAGAGTAGGGGTGGATGTGGGGGGGGGGAGGTTGGGGAGTAGGGGGGGCGTTGGGTGGGGCTAGAGGGGTGGGGGGAGTGGGATGGGGGTAGGCGGGATGGGTGGATGTTGGGGGGGGTGGGGAGGGGGGGATGGGGGTGGGGGGGGTGGTTGGGGGGGGGAGGAGAGGTGAGGTTGGTTAAGGACGTTCGAGAGAGGGGAGGTGGGGGGGTTGGGGTTTGGGGGTGTCAGGAGTTGAGTAGGGGGGTGGGGTTGAGTTATGGTTGTGGTGGGTTGGGGGTGGGGTGGGGTGGGGGGGTGTGGGTGCCGGGGGTGTGGGGGGTGATTGGTGGGTTTGTATTTGGTGCTTTGGGGTGTGATGTTGGTTTGATGGGGGGAACTTTGGTGGTTTGGTGTTATGGTTGTACAGTGTGTTGGTGTTAAGGTTGCGGGGGTCTGGGAGGTTGGGTGGGAAAGGTGGGGGGGGAGGGGGGGGGGGGTTGGCTTTTTTTTTTTTGTTTTTGGGTCTTTGGTTTATTTTGGTATTTTTTGATCTTGTTTATAGTGTGTGTTTTTTTTGAGCATTGTAGTTATTTGCACGTTTTTGTAATTTTCTGTTTTTTTATGTTTACATTGATTTGATTTTTTGTGTTTTTTTTCCATTTTTGTCTTTTTTTTTTGTGAATTTATGGTGATGTTTTTTATTTTGTTTTTTGTTGATTTGGTATGGTGGTTGGGTTTATGTTGTTGTGTAGAATGTGGGAGTTGTTTGTGTGTAGTTTTTGTGTTACATTTTGGGTGGGGCGGGTGAGTTTTTATTGTTTTATTTTGGTTGATGATTTGTTGTTTTTGTTTGTGTTTTTCTGTTGTGATTTTTTGCTATTTTTGATGTTTTTTTTTTTATTTTGTTTTTGTGTTATTTTTTTATTTATTTTTTTGTTTTTTTGTATTTTGTTTGCTTGTGTTTTTTTTTTTGTGAACTTTTTGATTTGTTTGGTTTTTTTTGATTGTGTTTTTTTTGTGTGTTTGTTGTTTTTTTTTTTTTTTTTGTGTTTTGTTTGTTGTTTGGATTTTATTTATTGATTTTTTGGTTGGGCGGTTGTTATTTATTGATGTGTGTTTTTATATTTTTTTTATGTCTTTAGTTTTTTTTGATTTTGTTTGTTGTGTTATTTATGTTACTTTGATGCTGTTGTATCTTTGATCTAATTGTTGAGTTTGATTTTTTTTTTTGTGTTTTTTAGGCTGTTTTTTAATGTTTGTTTGCTGGTGTCGGTTTTTGTTTTTTTTTTGTTGTTTGTTTTTTTTTGTTTTTATTTATCTATTTTTTTTTTTGTTTTTGATTATTTTCTTACTGATTGCTTTTTCGGTTTATGTTTTTTGTTTGTTTTTTTTAGTTTTGTGTCTTTTTTGTGTGTTGTTTTTATCTTTTTATTTGTTTGTTTTTTTTGTTTTCTGTTACTGATTTTTTTTGTTTGAATTTGTTCTTGTTGTTATTTGTTTGATCTTCTTTATTTATGGGCTTGTATTTTGCTTGTTGATTTTTGTTGTTTTATTGATGAACAAAGGTGAAAATGTAAAAATGGTGGAGCATTTTGATCACCAACTATACATACCATGATCACCATGATCAAGCAATTACACAAGTTTGGAATACATGGACTCGATCTATATATTGTGAATGTAAGACATGTCACGAATACCCTAAGTAGCCTACATAACTTTCTTATCTTAATGATAATGAAAGTTCTTCTCTTGCACTTCAATAGATGGATGATTAGATCACATTTAAAAAAACTTATAATAAGTTAAGTGATCAAAGGAAAGGGTTTGAAATGAGGTTTTAGATCTGAGAAAACTTTGTGCAAAGAGGTGAGAAAAATGTTGGGGAATAGTCAAGTATTTATAGGACAAGCTAAAGGAGCGGGGTCTATGGTCGGTCCCCTTAAATAGGGTGTCGGCCCCCTTATAATTAAGGGGGCCGCCCATGTATTTAATGGGGCCGCCCATTTTCAGACGCTCCTCTTTTTGTCCTATTCAAGGGAGGTGTTTACTGGACTTTTTCTAGCCGTTTTAGGTGGAAAATTTAAATTCAAAATATTTAGTTTGAATAAAACATTTCTTATAAATACAAAAATGTTTTGTATATATTTTAAAAATGTTTGTCCCATTTTATAAATGTAAGGTTTGGAAAAATAAAAAATTTCTTTGATCATTCAACAAATTAAAGTTTGTTTGTTCATACCTTTAGTGATTTACGTCGGGTGCGAACTTAAATTTATTGTTGAAGAAAACTTGAGACGTCGAAAGATGTTGACGAATTGATGATTAGTGATTACGAGTAACTTAAGCACTTTACGTTATGTGTTATAAGTTGCATGTTTGTCATCACCAAAACATAAAGAGAATGTATAGATTAAATATCGCAATATTTCTACCAACAATCTCCCCTTTTTTGATGATGACAAAATATGTAAACTATAACTCATAGTAAAATGTATAAGTTACTTGTTTACACTTCTTCTCCCCCTTTTGTCGAAACAAAAAGGTGGACTCCAAGACGAGACTTTTACTACACTTCAACTCTTCAATCAAAGAGGTGAGCTTGCATCATCCTAAGTGAAGTCTTGATTCTATCAATCCCTTTTAAACAATGACATTCCTTGAACATTGACTCAAGCGGATGCATGGATCAAATTAGTTGCAAACTCTTAACCTACATCAATGGTTAGTTTCGCGCAACAAAAAAATATAGGGATGAAAGACACATAAAAAATGTGTAGATGTCTTAAACGGTTGCAAACGTAATGGCTTGGACATTTGCAAATGCTCCCCCTTGGTGTATGCTCCCCCTTGATTGGGGCACCAAGAAATCGAGTAACGAAAAAGTGCTACAAAACAAAGTTAGTAGAAAAATGCACATATATATAATGATGATGATAGATATATATGCAAGACACTTAGTGGGGAACAAATCATGTATGTTTTAGGTATATGCACTCTAAAGTGTGGCACTAAAGACAACAACCAAAAAAATGATGAATGCTTAAGACATGGAAATGTTTAGGAACCAATGATAAGATTCGACCGACACATGCTTAAGGGCTAAGACTCGATCAACACGTTCCTTACAAGACATGCATGTCTTAGATATATGAACTCTAAACTATGACATTTTAAAAGAAAAATTAAAACCTAGACACACGACGTATACTTAAGACATGAGAATATTTAGGAACCAATGATAAGGTTCGACCAACACATGCTTAAGACTTGACCAACACCCTTTAGTATAATACTGACTTTAATAAATGAGAACAAAATTCGTTTATTGATTGACACACTATTATTATGAGAATGACTTCTCCAAGATGCATTTGGATAAGGGCATTAATGTATTTTGATCAACATGTTCCTTATGGTATCATCATCTAACCAATATGATGATGTGGATTTGAATAGACTAAGGGTTGTATTGAAAGATTCTTAAATCCTCAAGGTTTCTTTGTTAAGCATTATGTATGCTTTTTATGTTTAGGGTGTTTAAGGATAAACATTATCGTAAGACTCTTCTAGGCAACAAATGTTGATGATAAGGATGATTTGTTGAGGAAACATAAACGAAGAAGGATGAGCGTGAATGGAAGGGGAAGGTGTTGACTATAGGTTTGTTGGGTGTTTTGTTGGTTGTTAATGTTGACGAACAAAGTAGTTCTTTCATGGTGAAAGAAAAATGAAAGACACGACAGTGTGATGACTCAACAACACTTGAAGATTGAATATCTTCTTTGTGTTCTTCACTTGCTAGAAAGTGGAAATGATTGGATGATAAGACGCATTTCATTACGAAATTCACTTGAGTTTTGACAACATAGGCACAAATGCTTATGAGTGTGAGACGCATTTCATTACGAAATTCACTTGACTTTTGACAACATAGGCACACATGCTTATGAGTGTCGGGAAATGAAGATGAGACGCATTTCATTGCGAAATTCACTTGTGGGGAATGGTTACATGGTGAATCTTCTTGTGAAGATGACTAGGTGGATGACTCGAGATTTGTAGTGGTAAGGATGACTCGGTTTTACATTGTTGGTTTCTAGTGAATAAGAATCACATATGTGAGTTCTTGAGAGTATTTGGTTAAAGGATGTATGTGAATAGGTGTGTTTTTCCTTCCCTTTTAATTTGTGCTTATCTGGACATAAATTGTGGAATAAAAAGAATAAATGAAGAAAAATAAAGGTGGAAGCGATGAGCTTGACAATGTCATGATGGATGACGGTTAGCATAAGATGAACTTCATTCACGAAGTTATGTAGCTCTTCTCGAGTACTGCGAATGTTCATAGAACAATCACACGACAAGGTACGAGGTTGTCTTAAAGGTGGTAGCAGAAATGTGGACGGAAGATATTAACCATCTAAATAATAATAGAGGCGTGATAAATATTTTTGTAAAACGACTTAGACATGAACAATGAGTGACATTTTAATTTGCATTTCGCGAATTAAAAATGCTTAAACATTTTGGATGAAATGATTAAGTTGTCGAGATTTATCGGAATGTATTTAATAGTAACAAGACTATTAAAATGAGAATGACACGTTTATGAGATTTGTTTCATCATTCCTAGACCTAGACTTAAAAAGGTTCACATTTGAGTGGTTTGGTGAGGATGTCGGCGATGTTGTCTTCCGACAAAACTTTTTCGATAAAGATATTTCCTTTTGGACATTGTCGCAAAGGAAATGACGACGAATTATGATGAGTTTTCTATCCTAAGATCGATGGATAATGTTCAATCCTCATTGTGTATGAGGTGAGCATGACGATAAACCATCGTGACATTCCTAAGGGGATGGAAAGGACTAACGGAAGTGAAAGTACTTAGTCTTAAGGTGTGTATATTAAAGAGGCTACGAATCACTTATGTAGAAACTCGTAAGACCTTTGTTTACACGCGGGTTCATGTAAAGCTTTTTTAGCTTTAGGAAGAGCATTTTAACATATGTTGTTAAAAGGCTTGAATATGAATTTTTGGATATGACCTTTAACGTTTGCGATCGCAAGTTAAAGATACTTGAATATTTCGGATGAAATATTTAAGTTGTCAAACCTACTTGGAGGAGTGTTAGATATGTATCTAACTTTTCCTTGACGAAAGAGTGGATTATTTAGAAGAAGGCGAGATGATGATTAAGGTAATGTGTGGGTAAAGACTCTATGAGATATAAGACCATTTTACGACTCTTTTGACTTATTAGATTTGCGACACGGACGCGAAGAAAATATTCTAGTGTGAGAAATATATCCCTAGATGCATAATACATATAGATTTAGGCATATAAGTTTATCTAAGCATGCATTGACACAATAATCAACGAGATTAATATGTAAGACTCTATGGCATTTAAACGTTAATTGTCATATATTAAGTTAATATAGTGTAGGTGTACAATTAACATGTTAAGTTCATGTAAAATGACGCATAAAAACATGATAATTTTAAATGTATTCGTCATGTAAAACATGTTAGCATTTAGCATTAAGGAGCATGTGTCATTTAGATAAACTAAGAAATATTTTATCTAAATTGCTAGAAAGAAGCAACGTCTTTATAGTGGACATGCATTTAATATCTAAGCAATTAAACATTGAGCATCAAGATCATGAAGACATATAATTGCATTACATGGGAACAAGTAATATTTTGAAATATTAAAGCACATATGTGAGGTGCATTGTGTCTAGATTGACTAAGGAAAAACCTAATTTCTATTCGCTTAGTATGTACTCCTAATGAGATACAAAGTCTATCGATGTTAGACTGATATTAGGCATATTTAGGAAGAGCAATGTAATCAATTTAGAAAAATGAAATATGAGGACTATCACTAGTGGTGCTAATTCAGGCAAAAAATCGTCATTTGTACGGGTTATACCGACCCCATTCACTCTGGAAGTAAATTCAACCGTTAGGTCAAATTGAATTTCTAGTGCAATAGATTCTCCAGTAGTCATTCTCATGTTAGGAAAAATAGAGTTCTTTGAGGTACCTTATGAAGTGTAGCAAAAGATAAAAATTTCACTATCTTCATAGAGGGTTCCTAAACATAACTCATACTAACATACTATAATTCGGTTCGCATAATACTAATCAGATGTGTGAATTCTAAGATAAGCATAAGATGTTGTTTAATCTTTTGTTCAAGATTTATAGGTTGTTTGGTTTTGATTACATATTGCTTGATTTAATGGATGTCTTATATTTAGTCATCTTACATGTGTAGTTGTCACATGTGATATTTAACGTGTTGGTTTTTCAAAAGCCAGAGATGTGCTTATTTGTGACAATGACAAATATGTTATATTAAGAGTGTTTTAAGAATTCTCCATTTCATGTTATGCGAAATGAATCTCATCAATATTATTTATCTTAATTGAGTTTGTGATTTTTTAATGATAAATAATTGAAAAGAGACTTATTTTATTTTTTAAACAAATATACTTTTCTAAAATTATTATTCTTATCAATGTTGTATATTATAATTAAATAAGTATTTGAATAAATATTTTTTTTACTTGTTTATGCATTGACACATATTTTGATAGGTTATTTTTTAATTCTAATAACTTATATTTTTCAAATTATATGTAGTGTATTTTCTTGTAACACAACCATTTATGCTACGAAGAAAATAAAATGCATAGGATATATATTATCCTTTATCAATCGTTTAATACGATAAGTCCATAAAATCATTAAACATAATGTTTCCCAAACATCATGTTATCCTAGGTGAATAAACAAGAATATTATTCTTATTTGAGAATTTAGTTAAAAGTGAATTTTAGCTTTGAGTTGTGCTTATATGTTGTATGAGCAAAGTTTACATATGTTGTTAGTTTGCTCGTGTTTGGTTTTTTAGAAATGACACATTTAACAATTGCTTTGCAATGTAAATTGCTTGAATATTTCGGACGAAACATCCAAGTGGTCAATCCTAATTCATTGTGTATTTAGCATGTATTAAACATATTAGTATAATATTTGGAACACAACTATTGGACAAGTAGACTCAATATGGCATCATCAACACAAGTGTGAGTTATGATTTGATGCATATTCTTTTCCTCTAAAAAAAGATGTAATTATTTTCCCATCAATCAAGTGTGATTGAGTTATGTAGATCCAAGATGATATCTTTTTTATATTTTGATATAATCTTGAAACTAAACAAATAAGAATCCGATTTCATGTCCATACACGAAAACTTGTCAATTAGATTCAATTACAGATAATCAATCATAATTTAAAAATAAATGAATTGATATATTCTCGAAATCTTTCTTGACTCTCACGAACACTCGTTTAAAAGAAAATAAATAAATATTTAAATAGTGAGTTCCATTAATCCTAAGATTAGTTGTAAGGCGAGGTTGATGAATAATGATAAGTTAATTCCTTATTTCAAGATTGTCGTAAATTTTACTTGTGCGAAAAACTATTTGTTGTTATTGTTAATATGCATTGTTTTTGATATTTTATGAGGTATCTAAATGAGTTTTCTAACCTTTTTATACTACAGCATCTTTTGTAAAAATTATATATGTTTTTTAAGCACAGCATTTTCTTTTTCTTAGTTACTAATATATTGATACCATCTTTTGTTTGTTTAACACCAAGGTCATAACAAAGCAAGTTGTTAATAAATATTAAACGTGTTGTTGAATAATAGATTACAATAGTTAGAAATATTTAGTGTGATTAGTTTTTTAACACATTTAATAATATACTTGACAAGTTATTGAACTTTTAGTCCTAAGTATATTCTCATACTCGAAAAGATTTACAAAATGTTTATGTAACAATTGTAAATTAAATGATCTATTACCTATATGCATGCAATTACATTTCGGCCAACTTGGTACAAGAAATCTAGCATAAGTTCTAGTTAGGCATAATCTGAAAAAACTAGCTACAAACGAATAGTGTACATGTCACATGTGCTTAGATATTCAATTAGCTCAATTACAAATAGCAACGATCATTTAATAATTTCAATTAACAAACTTAAGACACAAAGAAGTGCACATAATCACATAGCATAACACATAAGAGTATTATGTGTGGTTTGTCGTTTTGTGTATTAGATACAACAATGTATACTTAGCTCAGTTTTGTTTGAAAAACAATTTAGTTTTTCCCCATTTCAAAAATTAACCAATTTTAATATTTTTGAAAAAGTTAATTACACCATTTTTCAAATATATACTGACTAGAAATGTTCCACTCGAAGGAAAAGATAAAATACAAGTTTTACGCTAAAAAGAAACTCAATGTTTTGGACAATAACGTAAATATTTGTATTTTTGACCAACTTAGGTTTATTGTTAATACTTGTAAATGTTCTTATATGAAAGTAGACTCAATTATCTTCAAAATGATGGGTGACACGACTTCTACGGACTTACGGTTAATTTTATATGAATTTTCAAAGTTTTTGAAAATCTGCCGAATCAGACAGGTGGTCCCCTTAAATATAAGGGGGCCGGCCAGGAATTAAGAGGGCCAGCCATACACTTTAAGGGGGCCGGCCATCTGACACTCAGATTTGCCATTTTTTTGTACAAAATTGTTTACAGATTTTGCAAAAAGATGTACAACTTTCTGATCGTGATTATCTTTTGAAACATATAACACTTTTTTTACGCATCATTTTTACTCGAGCTGTTATTAATTAGTGAGTTAACAACAAAACTAATACCAGTTAAGCAACAAAACACTTTTCATATTTAATCCCCTTTCATGGGTAATTTGATACATGGATCGTACTCAATTTTTAAAACCATTTGTTTTGAAAATTAGAATGACGTGACTCCTGTTACCAATTGTGGAAATCGTAGAATACCAATTATGGAAATCGTAGAGGGGGTGACTACAGTTTTTCATTTAAAAATTAAAATATTCGTATCAAATTCTATCTTAGTTAATGCAATATGATAAGTGTGAATAATACATCTATATCTAGTAGAACATGTCATAGCAATATAAGCACAATCACAATGTTAACTTCTATCTATGACATAATAATCATCCAAACAATATAAGCAACAATCAACACACATATAGATCTAATGCAAATATAAATGTAAGGCTGATAGGTAAAATAAGATGTAAAGCGAAATAAAAGAAGTGAAAATCGGACGCGATGATTTATAGTGGTTCGGTCACGAAGCACCTCTTGATGTAGGTCGAAAGTTACTTCACTAGTCAACAAGCTCCCTTTAGGCGGAGAAAAACAAACACAACTAAGCTTACACCGATTTCCGACACTAAAGCAAATGTCGAATTCTAATCCTAGCTAGAACCAATCTATCAAACTAACACATTACTTACAACATTCACAACTTCTCATTCACCACAAACTTACTTCACTTTACGATCACTTCACTTCACGACTTCACTTCACTTCACTACTTTTTCACTACGATTCACAACTTTACTTCACATAGACACTACTACGATCACCCCATCTAAAAACTACTATAAGATCACCTCGACAAACTATACTTCCTTTTGATCACCCAAGGATCTTACAACTTTACCACACCATGATCCACCATGATGTAACTATTACACAAGTTTGGAATTCATGGACGCGATCTATACATTGTGAATGTAAGGACATGTCACGAATGAACTAATAATAAACTTCGTATCTTAATGATAACGAGAGTTCTTCTCTTGCACTTGGAGGAATAAGATTGAATCACTTGGAAATAAATGCTTAAGATTAAATGATCAAAGGATTATACTTGATGTATAAACTGATATTAGACAGAAAAGAATGAGTGCAAAAGGTGAGAAAATTAGTGGGGAACAGTCTAGTATTTATAGGCAAACTGAGTTACCTTTTTGTCTGGACGCTTCCTTTTTTTGTCTTTTCTGGGGGAGGTGTTTTTCGAAACATTTCTATCCGTTTTTAGGTAGAAAATTTGAATTTAAAATATTTATTTGAATAAAACATTTCTTTTAAATCTAAAAATGTTTTATAAAAGTTATAAAAATGTTTGTGACATTTTTATAAAAACATGTGAGGTTAAATAAAAATTCCTTTGATCATAAATAAATTAAGCATTTATTTATTCATAACTTAAGTGATTTTACGTTTTTTTTCTCTCAGGTGCAAAAACTTGTTGAAAGCGGTCTTTAGACATCGAGAGATGTTGTCGTATGAATGCATTGATGATTTGTGATCACAAGTAACTTAAGCACTTTATGTTATGTGTTATATATTACATGTTTGTCATCACAAAAACATGAAGAGAATGTATAGATTAAATATCGTAATATTTCTACCAACAAACAAGTTAAAGAAACTAGTACTCCTGGTTTTTGCTCATAACTGGAGAAGACATGCGATAATTAGTTAAATCGTCCACCAAGAATCGCCATATGAAACTTCCTAAGAACTTTCAAGCTTTTTCTCATCAAATATAACCTGTAAATCAAAGACAAAGACAACTACACCTGGCGTAAAATCGGTGGGATATGTCTATACAACATAATTTTTAGGTTGGACTTCTATGAAAAGCAGTAAATAGGATGAAAGTGATGATATAATTTTAGGTTTCTGCAGGTTTATAAGAAAAATACAAATTTTGGAGATTGCGCAAAATTATTTTTCAAAAATAATAGAAATTTTTTGAATTTTCACATGTCTGGGGGTTGACACCGTCAGGAAAAATCCTGATGTGGTCGCTTGATAATCCAAACGGTGTCGCACTATTTTCTAACGTCGTCTCCACATACTGTTTCTGGCCATTTATGATGTGGTAAGGTGTTTTCTCATGTCGAGGAGTTACGAGTGAACGATTTTGAGTAAAACATGATGTTGCAATTGCTTCAGCTGAAAAGTACAAAGGAACTTTAACTGCGTTTAGCATTGTTCGAGCAGCCTCAACAAGAGTACGGTGCCGTCTTTCGACAACACCATTTTGTTCAGGTGTTCGAGCAGTTGACGTTTGGTGTTCAATCCTTCTTGAGCAAAGTATTCATGAAGATTTTTATTCAAAAATTATGTGCCTTTGTCAGTTCGTACTGTTCTAACTTGAGCATGAAGTCCTCTTTGAAAAAGTTTGAGGAAATTGATGAGAACTTTAGGTGTTTCGTCTTTGCATCTCAAGAAGTGAGTCAAAGTATATCTTGAATAATCATCAACAATTACCACCACATATTTCTTACGATTAAAGCTTTCTACCCTCATGAGACCACATAAGTCCATGTGCAGAATTTGTAAACGTCTCTTTGAGCTTGGGGTAGTTTTTATCTTGAAAGACTTACGTTTTGCTTTCCCCAACTCACAATAAGAAAAAAGATGATCTTTGACGAATTTCAATTTGGGAAGGCCAGTCATAATATCATACATCGAAAGCAAGTTGATGGTGTCAAAGTTTAGATGTGAGAGACGACGATGCCATACCCATGCTTGTGAAGATGAAGCTTTAGCCATAAAGCAAATTAGATTGGGAGTGGATATGTCTTGAAGAGTGATGGAATACAAATTTGTGCCACGAGAACCTGTGAGTAGATCATTTTCCTTCAAATCACGGATGTAACATGTAGACTTCCGAAAAGCAATTTCCAAATCCGCATCACGAATTGACCAACGGAGAATATATTATGATTCAGCCTTCGACGTAATAAACCTTTTGATAGTTACATTTCTTGAACAGATTCCATAACAAGAATCGATGCAATTTGTCATTTTCTAAATTCACCGTACATAGAAAATTGTTCCACATAAATTATTAGAAGCTTGAGATTCCCGTCATTGTGCATTTGAGCAAAGGTCGATGATGATAGAATAATCTTCTACGAGCTGCAAAAGAATTAGAATATAATGGAGTATTAGACAAAGTGGATCCCTTAAGTGTTATGGAGTCCAAAATATTAGCAGTTCTAGATTCATTTCCTAGAGGCATACTAACATTTGTGTTGACATTTCATATTGGGGACTTAGATTTACATTTGTATCTTGGTGGTGTGATCTTACAGTATCACCATCTACATGTCTTAATAATCTGCTCATATTGCTTCCTAATTTTGCTTCTAGGTTTCTGATTAGTGGATTCTGAAGTAATTGTTCTCTTAAGGGGTGTTGCAGCAGATTGGTTCATAGTTCGTTTGGGTTCTCTAGTACTAATAGGCACAGCCATAGGCATTTTAGTCCTAGAATTCACGCCATTAATATAGTGAAGAACACACATATCATGATTGTCATTTAACACACATTTTGATACGTCGACAAAAATCAACTATGTAGAGTATTGTACAAAGTGGAAGATATCGCCACTTACCTTGTAGAGTATGTAAAGTTTTAGGATGATTGGGGATTTGACTGTTATGGGAACGCCAACTTAGGTTGTTGTTTTGATCTATGATCAAGACGTTGTAAATAGTTGTGTCTTTGTCATAATAACGGTCGGGAAAATAAGTGTCTAGCAACTTGTACTTTAAGCCTTAATCTATTTGTTTCATGATTTTTATTTAACAACAATTTACTTCCCTCCCACCTAATGATTAACCTCTGGTTTTACGCGAATGAGGAGCTATACGAACATGCATGTCTATTCCGGCGTTCCGGCCATGTATGCATGTCTTGTACCTTGTTGGTTTACGACTTTTGGTAAAAGTTAAAAGGTTCCTACCCTATATCATTCTTCATCCTAACCGTTGGTTAAATTCGAACAGGGATGTGATCGAACACTCATGTCTATCCCGACGTTCCGGGTGTGTATGTGTGCTTCAGCTGCCTTGTTGGAGTGGTACTTCTGGTGAAAGATTGTAGAATGATCAAACCGTACGCCTTTTCATACAAAAACATATATTTACCTTTATAAACTTGTTACTCCTTGGCTTTAGTGGTGGAGATGTGTATCCTTGCCAAGCTTATGATAGAATACTCGTCACGACCGAGCAATTGAGTGAATTAGTTACATGTTACCACATAGATTAGTTGAGTGATTTGAGTGTTTTCATCTTTCTATTTCGTGAAGTGTTTGGTTGTGTACTTGTAATAGATCGAATAAGTCCTTTAACGGAAAATATCCTTAAGGGATACATTTTTATAAACTTCTAAAGGCTACTTTAGGACAAGTAGGATTCAAGCGGGGGGATATTTGATGACATCAAATAACGTCTATTTTATAGCATCATTTATCCCACGATATTAACCCATTTTGTATAGTTATTGCAAAGAATTGTTACTTAATTGTATATATTTGAGAATTGCAGTAATTATGAAGTAATTGGTGAAACATAGCAAAAAGGCGCGCATTCTGGAGCTTAAATGAAGATATTTTGAAGATTACTATTCTGAAGACCAATACGCCGTATCCATCAAGAAGATATGGCGTATCCGTGCCTGCACTCACCAAAGACCACAGAAGATTAAAGAGCAATACGCCGTATTCAAGATATGGAATCAATATAATATTCTAGAAGATATCAAACGTAGTTCCTACTCTAAAAAATCCCCAATACGCCGTATCCAACCCATTGGATACACCGGATTGAACCGACTTCCAGACATTATAAATAGAAAACTCAAAAACGAGTTTTAAGTGTGCTAAATCATATTCTCGATACCTAAACCACAAAAGTCGATTTTCAGAGGAGAAAAAGAGCAGAAGAGGTCGAGCAACGTATTCAATTCCATAGGAGACATCGTGTAATTCCATATACTTTAGTAATCGTTCAGTTTTTGGTATCATTCGTTAACTCGGTTAGTTTACCTTGGCTAAATTATTACTCTTGTATTTATTATGACGATTGAAGGCTAATACCTTCGGGTATTAGCCATTATTATGAAGATCTGAATGTTTGGTATTTGTTTATATCGATTTCTTGATTTATCGTTGTATGCTTGTTTATGTTTATCAATTTATACTTGTTTACGCGCTTTTGTATGCGACCTATCATTCAACTGGATCTAGCTAAGTGGACCAAGCGGATCTAGAGTCCGGGATAGCTCTCCATATAGTAATTTATACACCTAGAATAATAGTTACACAAATATTGTCCTTCTAAGTCTGTGTCTAGGATACGCTTCAGGCTTAACTAGTTAATTGGATATTGCCAATGGTTTATTGATCGTGTTGACTAGCAGGTGACCTAGATAATTCAACAAATAACGTTCTGATTCCATTGGATAGTTGGACAAGTGGACTACTAGTGTATAGATTGCCATTAAGCGGTAAGTGGGTAAAGTCTCTATGAGCTAGGGTTTAACAAGATCACCATTGCTTTAATCCCTAAGATAGATTATAATCAGCAAATAAGGATGCTTTATGCGGATGCTTTAATTGTGACAGAATTAACGTGTCTAGGTCTTAGGATGATGTAACGCCTAAGTCTTAAGAATGATATGCCACCTCGAGAGAAGAAATCATTGCACTAAATAAACAAACCAACGTTCTAATCTATTAAAGGTTTATACATTTTCTTATATAAGGTTCGACTGCTCTTTTATCTTTTGTTAATTAGCTTGCATGGGTAACAGTTTCTTGAATTGATTGTAGTCACCAACCAAACCGTGCCAGTCTCTCAGGCTGAAAACCCCCCTTTTCCATTAGAATTAGGATTTAGACTGACATAGGTTTAACATAGGATTAGAATAGAATTAACATAGATCAGATAACCAAGATATTAATTAAATTAATAGATTTAACCACGCTCTTTGTGATCGATACCCTACTTACCACGAAACTACTACCGATCGAGTACACTGCCCGTTAAAGTGTTATTTTTGGTTGAGTCGGCAAAATATAAATTTAAAACTTGAATCATATAAAAAACAACCCTACACTACAACACATCAGTTGGTTATGCTCCTAGCAGGAAGGGTTATCGAATCTACAACAAAAGAACCTGAAAAATCATGGAAACTATTCACGTTCAATTCGATGAGCTGTCTGAGCCAATGGCTCCTGTGCAACTCAGTACAGGACCCGCTCCTACATTTCTGATGCCTGGACAGATAAGTTCAGGGCTCGTACCTAATCCGGTCCCTGCAACACCTTATGTACCCCCAACTAATAAAGAACTAGAGATTTTATTCCAACCAATGTTTAATGAATACCTAGAACCTCCTCGTATTGAAAGACCGGTTTCTCCTGCTCCAGCAGTTCCAGTTCTAGTCAAGTCAGATATACTACCATTGATCAAGATGCACCTTCTCCAAGTCATTCACCATCATCTTCGGCGTTACAATCTCCCAGTTCACATCAAGGTGTTGTTGTTGGATCTACTATCATTGAAGACAATCCTTTTGCTCCTGTTGACAATAATCCCTTTGTAAACATGTTTGCTCCAGAACCTAGTTCTGAAGCATCATCATCTGGGGATGTTAGTTCAGCAGACTCAACTCATGTATCTCAACCACATCATCATCTCGGGAAATGAAGCAAGGATCACCTGCTTGATAATGTCATTGGCAAACCCTCTCGACCGGTATCTACTAGAAAACAACTTGCAACCGATGCCTTGTGGTGCTTGTATAACTCTGTACTATCTAAAGTCGAACCAAATAACATCAAATCTGCCATAACTAAAGATTTGCTAGTTTCAAGCCATGCAAGATGAGATTCATAAATTTGATCGACTTCAAGTATGGGAATTAGTACCACGACCAGATTGTGTCATGATTATTGCTCTCAAGTAGATTTACAAAGTTAAGCTTGATGAGTACGATGATGTTCTGAAAAACAAGGCTCGGTTGATGGCCAAGGGATATCGACAAAAAGAGGGTATTGACTTCGAGGAATCCTTTGCATCGGTTGCACGCATCAAGGCTATAAGAATCTTTATAGCTAATGCCGCCAGTAAAAACATGATCATCTATCAAATGGATGTCAAGACAACATTCCTTAATGGCTTGTTGAAGGAGGAAGTCTATGTTTGTCACCCAGAGGGTTTCGTTGATCCAGATCATCCGACATATGTTTATCGTCTGAAGAATGCTCTGTATGGTTTAAAGAAAGCTCCTCGGGCGTGGTATGACACTTTGTCACGGTTTCTTCTGGACAACAAGTTTTCCAAAGGTGCAGTTGACCCGACATTATTCACTCGGAAAACAGGCAAACATATTCTTCTTGTTCAAACATATGTAGATGATATCATATTTGCCTTGACCGACCCTAAAGCATGTGACATATTTTCCAATGAGATCAGTTCAAAATTCCAAATGTCAATGATGGGACAAATGTCTTTTTTCCTAGGATTACAAGTTTCTCAAAGTCCTAGAGGCATTTTTATTAATCAATCAAAATTTGCTCTAGAAATATTAAAGAAATTTGGGATGGATTCGTGTGACCCTGTTGATACACCTATGGTGGATCGACTTAAACTGGATGAGGACCCCTTAGGGATTCTAGTTGAGCAGACTCGATTTCGGAGTATGGTCGACTCCCTAATGTACCTCACTGCCAGCAGACCCGACCTGGTATTCGCTGTATGCATGTGTGCTAGGTATCAGACATCGCCTACCAAAAAGCACCTTGAAGCACTTAAACGGGTCTTTCGGTATCTCAGAGGAACCATTAATTGGGGACTTTGGTATCCAAAAGACACCACTATGGCACTAACGGCCTATGCAGATACGGACCATGCAAGTAGTCAAGATACACGAAGAAGAACGTCCGGAAATGCTCAGTTCCTTAGAGATAAATTAGTTAGCTGGTCATCAAAGAAACAAAAGAGCATTATGATTTCAACCACATAAACTGAATACATTGCCATTTCTGAATGCTGTGCTCAGATACTTTGGATGAGATCACAGCTTTCCGACTATGGTTATGCCTTCAACAAGATTCCCTGTATTGTGATAACCGCAATGCTATTGCTCTCTGTTGTAATAATGTCTAGCACTCTCGATCCAAGCACATTGACATATGTCATCATTTCATTCGAGAGAAGGTTGAGAAAGGTGTGGTTTAATTGTACTTCGTGATGACGGATTATAAGCTTGCAGACATATTCACCAAGGCATTACCAAGAGAGCAGTTCGAATTTCTACTCTCACGTCTTGGTATGAAGAGTCCGGAAATCCTTAAACGTCTTCATGAAGGAGAAGAGGAGTAAAGGATGGTCTTCATATATCCTATGTATATTTGTATATATTTAAACACAAAAACAAAATACAAAAATATAAAACCTATAAAAACCATAAAAATCAAAAACATAGAAAATACCAAAAATATTTTTCAAGACATGTCTTCTATAAATCAATAACATTTACAGACCTAGAAATGTCATTCAATAATGACACAGGCATTTAAATGAAGTTTGAGCGGAAGTTCAAACTGTTTTAAAAACACACCTTAATGGTTTGCAGTTATTTCCGATTGCAACTCGCTTTTCAATTTGAGGAAAGCATGTCGCCAAAAAGACAGTTGTTCCTAACAACGGGTAATTAATTTTTCCAGGGCACGGATTACTTCATATCCGTGCATCTAAGGATTAATGTATGTTTCAGTGCATTCTTTCTTAATTGGAAGAGAAGTCTTCCTTTTATAACCAAATAATTTTCTTCTTAATTGATTCTTTAAAAAAATTATTTGTGTTACACACGGTGGAAAAGTGTTGCTTGAAAATTCACCAGACTTGGATTTTTTTTTAAAAATTTGACACTCAATCAACAACTACAACTCTTTAAATATAAAATGGGTCATTGATTGAGGGGGGGGTTCAAATTTATAACATATAACAGGCATTTTAATTCATCAAATAATTAATTGGTAAAAGGTTTTTGTATTTAACGGGATTACAATTTGAAAGGGAGTTAAATTTATTTTAACTCAAAAGGCCAAAATTGTCAATTATTTGTGAGTATAGGGACTTATGTGCAACTTGCTAAATGTTTCCTAGGCTTATATAACTATAAGGACCATTTGCGCCTCTTCTGAAACTTGTCTAATCCTTAGTAATACTCTAAACCTTTATGAGAAAGACTTAGAAAGTGTAGGGACCAAAGCTGCCAACTTGTAAAATTGTCTCATGTATAAAAGGTGTTAGCGAGTTGTCATTGGTCAAACTCTCCAAAAGAAATCCATCAAATCCGGTCAAATATTCTCTCTAAAGTCTCAACCCGTAACTCGCTAGTTTGAAACTTGTGTTGATTCGAGATTTCTGTGGCTAATCTTGCTAAGGTACCTAGTGTCTTATGATCTCTATCCTGTAAACATCTTAAAACTATAACTTGGTTGCCTAAATCACACTGAATCGTTCTAAATCAATGAGTTCGTCTAGTTTTATCATCTAAATCTTTATTTGTGTTTGGAATGATGTTTTGTTTGCTGGGTTAGGCTTAGAATGGATGAATGATGCCTCGTTTGTGTTTTAATTGTATCCCCTTTCATTATTTTGTGGTCTTGATGATTTTCATGGCTAAGTTTGACCTTTTTTGGTCAAAGATCGTTGTTTGTTGTTGATTGTTGTTTCTGAATGCTGCAATATGTTTGATGATGTTGTCTAAGTATTAAACATGTGCTTCCTTGAACTTGTTTGCTGGTTTAAGTGATTTTAGGACTTACTTTGTTGACAGTGTGCTTAGTAGCGAGTTGTGTGATATTTCTTAGTAGCGAGTTGTGTGATATTTCTTGGTAGCGAGTTGAATATACTCTATTATTTTATTATGAACAGGCAACTCACTATCCAGTAGCGAGTTGAGGAAGATTTATTTTTATTATTAAAATATTCAACCCGCCATTTTGAATTTTTCCAATTTAATAGCGAGTTGAGTATTTCTAATAAAATATTCATGGCGAGTTGACATTAGCAAGTTGAATATATTCTATTATTTTATTATGAACAGGCAACTCGCTATCCAATAGCGAGTTGAGGAAGATTTTTTTAATATTTAAAATATTCAACCCTCTATTTCAATTTTTTTTCAAAATTGGTAGCGAGATGAGTATTCCTAATATCATATTCTAGCGAGTTGTCTGTAGCGAGTTGAGTATCCTTAATAGCATATTCTAGCGAGTTGTCATTTGATTGTGTTAGCGATTTGTCAATTAGCCTTGTGTCAACTCATTCCAAGGTTGACTTCCGTTGACTTTTGAGTTGACCAAACCTGTTGACCTCTGTCTCAGGGTGAATTAAGTGTTTTATCTATGTGAAATCCATTGTTGCATTCATATCCCTTTGAGCATTTGCTCCCATCTAACATCATATATCTGTATGTATGTCCTGCTGTTGGATTTAACTGTGCAGATACTATGGCTGACATGAATATTCCTGCCAATGATGTTCCTGCTGAACAAGCTCTTGCTTTCGCACCACCGACCAGAACGGATGATCAGATCTTACCATTACGCAAATGGGTGCCTGTCGACAAGAGTAACTGCGTGCTAGATGTACTGAAGTCACAGAGGAATCCAATCTTCAAGGTTGTTGTGGCCATACTAAAAAATACCAACTTCTTTAGGGCCTTCACGGCATCTTCCACGATTCCTGCTATTTACATTCAGCAGTTCTGGGACACCATGCGTTATGACTCAACTACTGGGATTTACAGCAGTCAGTTGGATGAGCAATGGTTTAATATTCACAAAAACATTCTCAGAGATGCACTTCAAATCTCACCAATCAATGATAACAATCCATTTGTGGCTCCACCCTCGAGTGATGCAGTTATAGAATATGTCAACACTCTGGGATACCCATGTACACTCAGGAACGTGTCTGCAATGTCCGTTAATGATCTCTATCAACCATGGAGAGCCATCTTGTCCATGATCAACATGTGCCTTACGGGTAAAACTGCAGGACATGATAGGCCAAGACATCATATGCTTCAAATCCTTTGGGGTAGCATTCATCGCTTCAACATTAATTATGCTGAGAGGATTTGGGAAGAATTTGTTCAATCAATACAAACCTTCCTCGCTGACAAGAAGAGGCTGATAATGACTTCACATAGAAAGAAGAAGTCCTCTCCTCTTCTTATCCCAAGCATCAGATTCACCAAACTAATCATCCATCACTTAAAAACCAAGCACAATATACACCCAAAAACTGGTTCACCTCTTCACTACTCGCATGATGATAACATTCTGGGCAATATCAAGTTTGTTGGTAGGCTGTAGGGATAGTACTTTGTATTTAAACAATGCGGATACCTGATGCTCTTTTCACTGATGCAATTAAAAGAGCACCATTGGCAGAACATGGTATGGCGGAAGAAGGAGCAGTACCTGAATCTCCCTGACTGGTGACAAAGCTTCAAAACCCAAATCAACTTCTTCACAACCACCCAAACCTAAACTAGCACCCACTAAACCATCAAAAGCAGTTCCAGAAAAGAAGCAAAAACTGGTCAATGAAACTCTCGATGAACCCTCACTAGCTAAATCATCGAAGGCTGGTCTAGTGGAAAAAGGCCCAAGCTTAAAAGTTCCACTCAGTTGGTGGATGAAATTTGCCAATGAAGGTGTTCATTTCTGAACCTAGGATTGTGATGGAGGAGCTGAACTCATAACGGGCTATGGAAACTAGGCTTGAAAGATTTGGGCAAAGATCAGGGACCAGCTCGTACAGTAGTGATATTGGAAACCATAATTGGGAAGAATTTTCAACCGCTTCCAGAGGTAAAAAGGAAAGGGAAAAGGAGAAAGTCATTGACGAAACCTGCTGCTCGTGAATTCAATTACCCTTCAGACTCCAAAGAAAGAGGAAGAGCCAGTCCCGATCCAATTTATCTTTAGAGGGACTCTAGACCATTGAACCCTGGAAATGACTGATCTCCTTTTGGATGTGAACTAGCTCTTGCAGAACAGTGAAAAAGAGTTGATGAGGTACGTTGACTCCTGTTACAAAGAGACAGATGCATGCAACAGGGAGTCACTGAGATCAAATACTGGAGTTCAAGATGAAGGGCAGGCTGGGGATCAACCCTGGTAAACAAGATGAGGTCAAATAGATTTTAAACCCTGGTAATGCTGCAGAGTATCAACCCCAACCAAGTCATGTGGTTCATGTTGGACTAAACCTTAAACCCATGGACTTAGCGGTCTTTGATGCTTCTACTCAACAAAACCCTGAGCAAATGGATGAAGAGTTTACTACAACTGCTTACCCAAATATTTAGGAGAACCACAAACTCCCAACTGAAGATCAGGTGATTCTTGAAGAACCTGCAAGCTCCACTGGAACCCTGTCTTCTCTACCAGATCTTGAATACAAGAATCAGCTTCACTGATCAGCTCTTCATGGAGAGCCACAGGAAGAAGACCAGAGCGAAAACAATGTTGATCTGAAGGTTCCAGTCAATGGTTACGGTCCCCATTCATCAGGACACCTCTTCGGTTCCTCCAATGACCACTCTGGTTATTGATCTCACAACGTCATAATCAGACTCTCTAACTTTTCATGCTTCACTCCCAACATCAACAGCAACAACCACAGCAGTCACAACATTCAATCTTCCACCACCACCACTCCAATCACAAAAGCACACAGATATGATCTTATTACAACGCATAGGTGAGCTTGAACAACACATGGCAAATTTGATACAAGACAAATCAGCTCTAGAGGAAAGGATGGGCAAACATAGGTCTCGTCTGTATAACTTGGAGAATCTCAATATTCCTCAGAAAGTGAGAAAAGTCGTTGATGAGATTGTCACTAATGCAGTTGACTGGGCTCTCCAGAGTCACTTATACTCGCTTAGAGGATTTACCTGAAGCTGACATGAAAGAAATTTTTCTACAATGAATGTGGGAAACTGGGTCCTACAAAACCTATGAAGATCACAAGAACCTCTACGAAGCACTAGAGAAGTAACAGGGCTCATGGACCATTCGGAATCAACTTCATGAGACCTAGCCAAAGTCATAAGGAGCGTCGAAAGAGACCAGAGTCACCAAGAACTCCTTCTGGATCACCACCACCACCTCCACCTCCTCCTCCACCTTCTCCAGGAGCTTTTGGTGCTCCAGAAGCTCCTGGAGCTTCAGGGTCTTCACAAATGCCTCCGCCTCCTCCTCCTTCATCAATCAACAACAAGGCAGTGGGGCTCCAAGTTCGTCCAAGACTACGGCCTCAACACAACAATCCATGGCTTGATCTACATCTCACACTAGAAAATAATAAGTTCTCAAAAATCTTCCCAAGATAAAACCGGTTTAGGATTTAATTTTACCAAAGGGTCACCCAGAGAAACCAAACAAGTAAATTTTGTAAGAGCTCAAGAAGTCGAGTCGAAAGAAAAATTTAGGAATAAACCCAGACTTTTAAAACCAAAATTATATTTTTTTTATACTTATAAACAATACTAAAATTCCTATTTGCAAGTGTGATGAGGTAAAACATTTTTACAAACCTTCCTTAAAACCCGGAGTCGGATTTACTAAACCCACAATGAGGTCTAAAACTCCTCCTCCGAGAAAAAAGGAAAACTCTCATCCTCGTTCCAAAACACCTCAACCTAGGAGAGACCAAGGTAGACCAAATTACTCTAACACTAATCACACAATGTGGAATCATCCACACCAACCAAGCTTTACTCAATGTGGAAGATGTTCACCGTGCATGTGTCTGAATCAAATGCAAAACATGTTCGGAAACAATAACTTCGGACCCATGAAACAATGGGGACCAAATGGCTAAATCATCATATCTTCTGAGGTTAATCATCTACAAGCATCATTTGGATTTCGTCAAACAAATTGAAGGACTCATATAGGATTTCCATAAATCCTCATCCTTAAAGCTTGCTACCTTGAAGATTTTAAAGTGATTTCTCTTGAAGGCTAAGGTACGTCTCACTCTCTAATTACGTAAATTATAGATTGGTATATGATATACTTAGTATTAATGATAGTTAGGAAATACGGTAGTCACTAGAAATGCCATTTGTTGGCTTTCTAGTTTTTAAAAGAATTTGTTCATTAGGAACCATTCTTTCACATGGATTATCCATGAACCATTATAAAATGGAAATCTTCTATGGCCACGAACTCACGTAGACGAAGAAAAATGAGTTAGTGGATAATAATGAACATAGAAGTAGGATTAGTTTTACATCGGAAAAGTCTTAAACCACTATGGATGAAAAAAATCCCTTCCATCTCGACGCTCACCTCAACTATGTCTATCAAAGTCGCCTTGTTAAAATCTTAACTCCATTCCAATCTCTCATCCTCCACAATATCTACTCTTTCCCATTTCAAAACGTATCAATTAATTTTTTCGTTCAAAGAAATTAATTCATCATGTTCGCAAGAAGTCTAGTCACCAAATCATCTTATGTATTGACATCCTGATTATCTCGTCTGAGATAGTCAAAGAAACTTTTTAATTAAACAAAGAGTTAATTAAAAATTGTCAATATTCATTCTCACAAAACTAGCCAAAAATCAAAGAAATTTTTTTTTCTTCAGGTGGCGGCCCCCTTAAAATTAAGGGGACCGGCCGTGTAAAAAGGGTGGCCCCTTAATTAATTAAGGGGACCGCCTATCTGCGAAACCAAACACCCCCTTACAGTCGAATTTTATACCAAAACATCACTTTTCTCTCTTCCCTCTTCCCCTACCTGCTGTGACGAAAATACCATCACCATTGCCATCAAAATCAAAACCTCAAATCTTCCAATTAACCAAAATTCGCAAAGGGCTTTCACTAACAAGTCAATCAACAACATTTCTTGTAAGTTTTTCAACCTTCTTTTTGTTTGATTTCATCCAATTTTGTTCTTAATCAAAATTGGGGGTTTTTCATTATTGTTATATTTCTTGATTTAGTCTAGGATTTCCATAACTATAATGATTCCCATAGTCATAGGAACACTACAACCTTGATAGGATTGAATCAAAACACTTATTGAGTCAAAATTTTAAGAACATGTATACTAATGAACATATGGCCGAATTTTTGCATATATGTATTTTTAAAACTTACACATTGTTGATTAATGCCAAAACATGTTAAAAATAATCAAGTATTGATTATCCAAACATATATATATATAGTGATGTATTATATTGAGAACCCATTTTATTGACAGAACTCTACAGAACTATTCTAGACCAATCAGAATTTAATAAATTGTTTTCATTTTAAATACTAGATTATTCCCCACTATTTTCTCACCTTTTGCACTCATTCTTTCTCATAAAAAAATAGCCTACACATCCCATTAAAATCCTTTAATCATAAAGCTTTGTTTCCAAATGATCCAAGCTCAAATCCTCAAGTGCAAGAGAAGAATACTTCCTACCATCAAGTGAAGAAGTATTACACCTTTGTGTGTTGTTGTAATCTTGTTGCATCCATATCATAACTTGTAAATCATTTGTATATCTTGTAAAGTTGTGTAGTAGATAGATCTTGGTGATTGTTGTAAGTATAGTTGAATCTTATTGATTCATCCAAGTTGTGATAGTTAGGTGTGAAAGTAGAAGTGAAGTAGTGAGTTTTGGTGTTCTTGGTGTGGTTTTGATCTTCATTCTTTGGTGTATTCTTGGGTTCTTGGTGTTTGATCTTGTAGTCCTCCCTCATTCCATTGGTAATTCTTGATTTTGTTTCATTCTTGTTGTCACCATGATTACATATGCAAAAGTTTTCATAAAAACCTAAAAGATTGTAAGAAATAATGTGTTTATGTTCTTGTCAATTTCTCTAGGGTTTATTAATTTAAAATGGTGAAATAGGTTTTGGATCCCTAAGATGATCATTAAAATGTGTTATTAATTAAAACTACAAGATTAGAAAACCTGGGGGTGGGTTTGCTGGGTGTTATTTAGGGTATTTCATGGTTTAATAATCTAGGCAGAATTAAATCTTTGGTCATGTCAACGGGGTATATCTTATGATAATAATGGTTTTAACAAATTCTGGAGCATAAAGGTAATTCAATGAGTCTAGTTTTTGGAAAATCCGGGCTCATGTTAATTGGAGGTCGGGAATGTCGATTTTTAGATTTTATAAGATTAAGTGTCAAATCTGGAATTTCTATCTGAAAAATTCAGTTGTAGTGTTAGATTTTTAATTCAAAAACCGTAAGGATTTAGCTTCTAAACTTTTATTTGGTAAATCTTCATGATATTAGTTACATTCAAGATTTTTTTCAGAATTTTATGAGTTGTCTAAGTTAAGTTTTTACGCATCAACTTTTTCAAAGATTCTGTCAAGTCAAAATTCGGGTAGTATAGGTACATGGTCAAAGGGATACTTAAAACATGGAAATAAATTAAACCAAAGATCATGGGTGTATTAGATATATGTAGGAACCTCTTTAATTTTTGGTGTAATTTTAGAAGATTATTTTATGGGTCATTTATGTATGAAAACTTATCTTGAATAAGTAGTCAAAATCTAAAAAATTTTGGGTACCTTATTTGGGTAAAGTAATACTTTATTTATGGTCAAGATTAAATGTAAAACTACTTAAAAAAATATATGTAATATATGGTAATTATGGTTCTTGTAGATATGGTGAAGGTGTTGTGATATTTTGCTTTTGTGTTCATTTCTCTCCGATTTCTTATTCGTTAAGGTACAGTTATTCCGTCCTTTTAGTAAGGAATCTATAATGACTTGATTCGCATTGGTTTTTTAACTACTCTTACTCGTATGTTATTCCTTGTTTTGCTATCGTAATATGATCATTTGGATGTTGACAATCTGTTTGATTCGATATTTGTTTGTATGAATCTGTTGTCTTTGTTTTTGGAATATGCTACTAAGATTCGTTTTCCATAATTGGATTATTTGAAAACCTTGATCATTGTGATTTTTTGTCCTATCTCTTTGATGAGCTATTTGTATTCTAGTCATGGAGGGTACCATGACCATATCATTGATGCACCAATGGATGACACTATTGTGGCGATGTGATTATCCACAGCGTTCCCTTTTGTATGTGCTATTCTTATGATTTGCATTTTATCTGTTCGTTACACTGCCCATAGTGCTTGTGTATATGGTAAGACTTTGTTACTGCAGGTAGCGTATGGGATGCATCCTAGTCTTTGTTCCGTTCAGTTTAGGTAAATGGTTGTTGTGTGTGCAATAACCCCAAATATTCCACATTTGGTAATCAGGAGGAGCTTGCCTGTGTACATTTGGCTAAAGATATTGATTAATTTATTTTATGCGTCTATTCTGGTATCTATTGTTTAGACATTTGTTTGGGCTCGTGGGCATTCCTTTGATTACTCACATCCTATTTATTGATCTATATATATCGTTTGGCATTTGTTTGGCAGGTTCTTGATATTCGTTTCGTTCAAACCTTCGTTTTATTTCCGTTATTATTATTATTATTATTATATATGTTCACTAAGCGTTAGCTCAGCCGCGTTTTCTTTTTCTGCGGCAGGTACTAACGGGAGCTGAGATAATGAGTGTGAGAGTATGAGCATTTTAGAGGGACCCACCCTTTGAAGGAACCTTTTGTTTAGATTTATGTTTTAAGACCTTTCCTTTTGAAGATTTCTTTCATTTGACTTTGTTGGAATTTAATATTGTTGGAAGTCATTTTATTTTATGACTTGGTATTTTGATTAATAAAGTCTTCCGCTTGCTTTTATATATATTCTGATTTGACACCATAATGTGATGCTTTGTCTCTTTATCGGAGCGGGGTGTTACAATTATGGTATCAGAGCTGTCAGGTTGAGCCCTGTAGAACCTAAGTTATGACATGTGAGGATTGGGTAAACATTAAGCTTCCTTTTGATATGATCACTTCCTTTATATTTTTGATCTTAACTTTAAATTTATCTTCAGTTGTTTCAATTCGTTGATACCTATAATAAGGGGCGGTTTTTCTTTGACCAAAGGATTAAGTGGCTACTCTTCCAGGTACGTTTTCGGGAAAACTATTTCTTGAATGGTCGTGCTGTTTTTGTCTTATTTGTTACGGGTGCAACACATTCTGTGGTTTCTGTCTTATTTATTAAACACCTTGGCATCTTCCCTACGCAACTTAATTATACCTTATCGATATCTACGCCTATGAAAAGTCTGACCACGAAGATCCGAACTGTCCGCTTCGTTTTGATGATAAGATTTGTTTTACTAATTTGCCTCTCTTAGAACTGAGTGATTTTGATTTTGTTCTTGGTAAGAATTGGTTGACTGTTCATCGCGTCTATTCATTTGTCATACAATCGTGTCATCTTTGGTTATATGAATAACCCTGAAGATTTATTTCATATTTCGATTTCGAGGACGAAATTTTCTTTTTAGAGGGGAAGAGTTGTAAAATCCAAAATTTGAATTACATTTTATTTTGGTAATTTTGAATATAACCTAAAGTTTATTAATAAGTATTTAAAAATAAACATTAGGTTATAATTTTGGGAAATTATAAAGATATAACATAAGGTATTTGCTTTTAAAAAATGTATATATAAAACTTATATATGGCCGGCCCATATTTTAAAAAAATAATATATTTTGTAATTTTGATTATTTTATATATTTACTTTCTTTATTTAAAAAAAACTTATTTTAAGGGATAAGTATTAAAAGGTTTTAGCAAGTATTTTGTGTAATCTTCAAAATGGGGAAAAAATATTTTGCCTCCCTTCCTCGTTCATTTAGACCGACCCTTAGGGGTGATTTTACAAAAAAATCTTTTATTTTTAAAGCTAAACTTATTTTAGGAATGAAGTGTAAAAAGGTTTAAGCAAATATTTGGTAATCTCTTAAAACAATAAAAAGATTTTGTCCCCCTCCAAAAGAATTTGTCCCCTTCCTCTTTACCCTTATAAAATCCGGCCCCCTCCTCCCCCATTCTAAATGTTCTCTCAAAAATTTCACTCCCACAAATCTTGTGTAATCATCTCTAGAATTTGCAAGAAGAAGTTGGTAATTCAGGTAGAATTTTCAAGCCTTGGTTTTCTTAGTGTGATCCTTGATTCTTGGTATTTGTTCTTGTTCTTGTCTTCATCTTGGTTTCCATAGGTAATTCTTGATTTTGTTTCATTCTTGTTGTCACCATGATTACATATGCAAAAGTTTTCATAAAAAACTAAAAGATTGTAAGAAATAATGTGTTTATGTTCTTGTCAATTTCTCTAAGGTTTAATCTAATTAATATGGTTAAATTACATGTTATGAAACCTTAAGATGATCATTAAATGTGTTATTAATACAAACTACAAGATTTGAAACCATAGGGTTGGTTTTGATGGGTGTTAATTAGGGTTTTCATGGTTAATAATTTTGGACAGAATTTTAGGATTTTAGGTCATGTTCAACGGGGTATATCATACTAATAAAAATTGGTTTTAACATGATTCTTGAGCCTAAAGTTAAATTCAATGAGTCTAGTTTATGGAAAATCCGGCCTCATGTCAATTGGAGGTCGGGAAGGTAGATTTTTAGATTTTATAAGATTAAGTGTCAAAACAGCAAATTCTGGCCGTAAGGAGTTAGACTTTAAAATTTGATTTGGTAAATCTTCATGATATGTGATACTTCCATGATTTTTTTCAGAATTGTTTAAGTTGGGTTTTACGCGTGAACTTTTCAAAGGTTCTGTCAGATCAAATTCGAGTCAGTTTTGGGTAACAAGGGTCAAAGGGATACTTAAACATGGAAATAAATTAAACCAATGATCATGCGTGTATTAGACATATGTAGGAACCTCTGTAATTTTTGGTGTAATTTTAGAAGATGTTTTTATGGGTCATTTATGTATGGAAACTTACCTTGAATAAGTAGTCAAAATATGAAATTTCTGGAAATCTTAATTTGGTCAAGTAAACTTTATTTATGGTAAGATCAAATGTAAAACTACTTAAAAAAAAGATATGTAATATATGGCAATCATGGTTCTTGTAGATTCGGTGAAGGTGTTGTGATCTCTTGCTTTTGTGTTCATTTATCTCCGATTGCTTATTCGTTAAGGTACAAATATTCCGTTCTTTTAGTAAGGACATCTCATGACTTGATTCTCATTTGTTTTTAACTACTTTGATTCGTTTGATATTCCTTTGATTTGCTATCCGTAATCATGACTCGTTTGATGTTGACAATCCATTTGATTCGATATTCGTTTATATGAATCTGTTGGTTCTTGTTTAGAATATGCTACTAGATTCCTTTCTATATTTGGATTATTTGAAACTTGTATCCCCCCCCCCCCCCATTTTGTTATTTTTGCCTTATCGCTTTGCACCGAAGCTATTTGTATCTAGTCTTGAGGTACCATGACCATGTCATTATGCACCCGGGAATGGGTGAGGCAATGGGGGGGTACACTATCTGTGGCGGTGTGATTAGTCCACGGCGTTCCCTTTTGTATGTGCACTTATTATGATTTGATTATATATGTTCGTACACTTGCCATAGTGCTTGTGTATATGGATATGACTTTGTTCTAAAGGGAAGGTAGGGATGCAACTAGGTACTTTGTTTCGTTCAGTTTAGGTGAATGGTTGTGTGTGTGCAATACACCCCATATCATATTTGGTACACAGGAGCGAGTTGCATGTGTATATTTGGTTTGACTATCTTATATTTTTGTTCTAGGGTCTATTCATGTATCATGTTTAGACATTTGTTTAGGGCTCGTGGGCATTCCTTTGATTACTCTTATCCTATTCATTGTTCTATATTTTGGCATTTGTTTGGCAGGTTCTCGTAATCCGTTTCGTTCTTTCCTTCGTTTTATTTCCGTTATTATTATTATATCTGTTCACTGAGCGTTAGCTCAGCCGCATTTTCTTTTCATGCGGCAGGTCACTAAGGGGAAGTTGGATATGAGTGTGAGAGTAGGTGCTTTTAGAGGACACAACTATAGAGGAACATTTTTATTTGGTTTTACTTGTTTTATGACATTTCCTTTTGAGATTTCTTTTATTTGACTTGTTGGAATTTAATAACTTTTGGAGGTCATTTTGTTTCATGACTTTGGTATTTTAAATTAATAAAGTCTTCCGCTTTCTTTTATATATTTTCTGATTTGACACCATAACGTAACTCTTGGTCTCTTTATCGGAGCGGGATGTTACAATTATGGTATCAGAGCCAGGTTGAGCCCTGTAGAACCTAGGTTATGACCTTTGAGGATTGGGTAGACATTAGGCTTCCTTTTGATATGATCGCTTCCTTTCGTATTTTGATCTTAACTTTAAATTATCTTCTTTGTTTCATTCGTTGATTACCTGCTACTAAGGGGCGTGTATTTTCTTCGGCCAAGGATCAGGCGGCTAACTCTTCAGGTACCGTTTTGGGAACTTCTTCGTGAATGGTAGTGTTATTTTGTTTATTTGGTTACGTTGCAACACATTCTGTGGTTTCTGTCTCATTTATTAAACACCTTAGCATCTTCCCTACGCAACTTAATTATACCTTATCGATATCTACGCCTATGAAAAGTCTGACCACGAATATCCAAACTGCCCGCTTCATTTGATGATAAGATTCATATTGCTAATTTGTTTCCCTTAGAAAAGAGTGACTTCGATAATAATCTTGGTATGAATTGGTTTACCGTTCATCACGCCCCTATCGTTTGTCATACCAATCGTGTCATCTTTGGTAATCTGAATAACCCTGAATTCATCTACCTATTTCAATTTCGATTTCAATTTCGAGGACGAAATTTTCTTTTAGGGGGGAAGAGTTGTAAAACCCAAAAATTCGAATTTTATTTCATTTTGTTAATTTGAAATATAACCTAAATTTTATTAATAAGTATTTGAAATATAACATTTTTTGGGTTATAATTTTTGGAAATTATAAAGAATATAACATAAGGTATATTGTTTAAAAAAAATATAAAACGTATATATGTAATATATAACGGCCGCCCATATTAGGAAAATATATATATATATATATATATATATATATATATATATATATATATATATATATATATATATATATATTGTAATTTTGATTATTTTGTATATTTACTTTCTTTTTATAAAAAAAACCTATTTTAAAGGATAAGTATTAAAAGGTTTTAGCAAGTATTTTGTGTAATCTTCAAAATGGGAAAAAAATTATCTTGCCTCCCCTCCTCCTTCATTTAGACCGGCCCTTAGGGGTGATTTTACAAGAAAATCTTTTATTTTTAAAGCTAAACTTATTTTAGGAATGAAGTGTGAAAAGGTTTAAGCAAATATTTGGTAATCTCCTAAAACAATAAAAAGATTTTGTCCCTCTCCTCTCTACCCTTTATAACCGGTCCCTTTGTTGGGAATTATGTTTTCCTAACTTAGTACCGCTAGTTGTAATAGTTAGTATCGACAGTTATAGTTTGTACTGTCAGTATTAGTTTGTACCGCGTTAGTATTAGTTTGTACCGTCAATACAAAATAGTTAGTACCGTTTAAGGGATATGTATGAGATATTATAGGAAAAGATATGCATTATCTTTTACGCGTTTTGTAAGTGTGTGGTTGTATCCTTGGTGTATAAAAGGAAACCTATGCATTTAGAGAAGAGAGATCTCTCACCAAAAAGCAATCTCACAGTTAGTAATCTGTAATCGTTTTAGCAGATCAATACAAAAGTTTAGTTATTCATTGTTCTTCTTAGCATTATAAGTTTGTTTTCGCATAACTTATAGTGTTCATAGTCATTGTTTCTCCTGTAGTTTATGTGGAACTATCCATATTGGCTACAATCCTTAACAGGCTAGAAAGATCTATATTTAAGTGGGATCTACACTGTGGTATCTGAGGCATGTAGAGAAACTCTAAGTAAGAAGAACTAAAACCCAATAGTTGTAAACCTCTACCTTAAAAATCTAATCAATGGCTGGATCAGATGATGATATTCCACCACCACCACCACCACCACCACAAACACAAACACCAACACAACAAACCCCTTACACTGTCTCAACCATCAAAACTACTCATTCTTAAGGGAAGGGAGAATTGGACATATGGGCCTTGAAAATGGTAATTATTTGGCCCATACAGACTATCTATTTTGGGAAGTCATTCAAAGAGGCAATGGTCATGTGAGTGTCTTAACAGATACAAATGGTGTAAATAAAGGTTCTGCCTCTCAAGACTGCAGAAGAAATTTTAGCCAGAGAAAGAGAAAGAAAAGCAAGGACCACATTGCTTATGGCTTTACAGTAGATAATCTTGCTAAATTTCTAAAATGACTGATGGAAAGAGATGTGGGGTTGCTATCAAATCTAGATTTGGTGGCAATGATGAATCAAAGAAGATACAAAAGTATATTCTAAGCAACAGTTTGATGGATTTTTTGTATCAAATTCTAAAGAATGGGCTACATAAAGGCTATGACATGTTTCAGAGTTTCTGGAGTCTAAACTTAGAGATTCATGGTGCAGGCATCTCCACTGAAGATGCAAATAAGAAGTCCTTAGGTCTCTACTTTTGCTGGTCTCAAGCTTTCCTAATTATGAGGACCAAAGCAGGTGTGGACGGTCTCAGTTTGATGATCTTATAATAATTTAAGAGTCTTTGAGTATGATGTTAAAGGCTCTACTGCATCATCCTCTAGCACGCAGAATGTGGCATTTGTTTCTGAGAACACTAGCAGTACTAATGATGTTAGTACTACTTATGATGTTTCTAATTCTTCTGGTCATAACTCACAATGTGAACATCCTTCATCATACTCTTTCCTTGGCTACTCAATCAGTTTTCCACATTTGTATCATGAGGATCTGAAATAGCTTGATGAGTTTGATTGGAAGAAATAGATTTGAAATTGGCAGTTGCCATTGATTTCATTGAGAATGAAGAAGTTTTCAAAAAAGACAGGTAGATAGTTGCCATTGTTGCCAAGGAACCGGTTGGTTTTGACAAAATCCAAAGTCGAGTGCTACAATTGTCCATCAAGACTTTGAATTTTGTAGAAGTGCAGATCCAAAGGGAATCAAGATAGTAGGATGAGAGATGCTTGGAACACTAGGAATAAAGATAAAGACAATGGGAGGAGATCTGGTAAACAGGAGGAATCTAAAGCTTTGGTGACTCTTGATGGAGATGGTGTTGATTGGACCAGTCACTCAGAAGATGAGCAAGAGAACTATGCTTTGATGGCTTACAGCAATTCAGGCTCAGACACAGAGGTAATTCTTTTCAAAAGAGTGTAATGAATCTTATGCTAAACTACAAAAATTATAAGATGAACAGAGGGAAAAACTTGGTGATGCAGTATAGAAAATAAATGCATATACTCAAGCTTTAAAGATAGTAGATGCATAATTAGTTGACTCATCAACTAAATCAACTTTGGTATGAAGAAAAATATTAGGTTTATGAAAATTGATTTAGATGATAAAACTGATGGTGCTTTAATTACATAAGAAAACTATTGGCAGAAGCTGAAAAAGAAAAAGAGAATTAAATGCTACTAGTAAAAAAATGGACATCTCTTCTAAAAAGTCTTAATATTATGTAAATAGTAAGAATGAGTGTTAGGGACAAAGTGGGATTGGGTATGGAGGATCAATGAATAGAGGTGTCTTAAGTTATGAAAATGACGTTATTGGAAGTGTATTTTCACAGTAGGTCTAGTGGTTATTGAAGATAGTTCTTGTGATAATGAGATTTGCAGAGGGGATGCATGCAGTCCCCTTCAATGACAGGGATCTTCTCCTTTCGGACTTGAAAGAGAAATAGTGACTCACTATTTTAAATATGGTCCAAAGCAATCTAAACCTAGTGAATCTGATGCTAGGAGCTAGTGACTTTAGTTCTTATTAATTTTTTTTCCCCCAGTTCTAGATAAAGATAACACTATGAAATCTATGCTCCTAACTAGTTGTCATATGAACCAAAGTAGTAAGTCAACCTAAAGTCTGGTCTGATGCTCCTATCATTGAGGAGTATGAATCAGATAGTGATGATGAACATGTGTCTATACCCACAAAAGAACAGGAAACACATAGTTTTGCTTTTATTAATACTATTAAGCATGTAAACTCCTAGGCAAACTGTTAAAGGAAACAAACACATGTAGTTCAGGTCCTAAACCTGACAAAAGGGAATTTTTGTGGTTTAATGTTAAAAAAAACTGGGTTTGAGATATGGGTATACCAAAAAGGCATGTTTTGTATGTGTTGTTTTAGGCCATCTCTAATTGAGATTGTGATTTCCATGAGAAAAGAATGGCTAAACAAGCTGAATTGAACAATAGGATGTGTAGGGTACTGGTCAAAGGGAAAATAGGCCAGTGTGGAACAATGTGCAAAGAGTGAATCACCAAAACCAATTTGTTCCAATAGCAGTACTAACTAGAAACTAGGCAGATTCATGTTAATATGCTAGAACTAGCGGTTACTAACACAGTTATTTCTGCTAGGCATAAATTTTGCAGTCAGGCAGTACCAAACTAATGTGCTAGAAAGTTTATTGTTAACTGTTGTGGAATAATGCTAGACCTCATAAAATGGTTTTCATAACCCTATTTCACTATTAGAAGGCCATTTATAGAACACAGTTACTAAGAACAAAATTTTTCAATTCATAAAAATTTAATATGCTGAGGTAAAAGTAGTTAGTGTTGTTGGGGGAAAAAGGGAAACTGCTATTAAGCCCTCAGCAGGTTGTAATTGGAGATCCAAACAACATTACTGGAACAAAGTCTCCAAATACAATAGTGGATCAAATTTTAGAAAATGTATTACTTCTAAAGATCTACTAGGCAGACCCAAGTCCAAAATGGCTTGGGTCCCTAAGAGAATCTAATCTCTCTTATTTAATGTGCAGGATTATCCACAAAGAGCTTTAAAGAACAAATGGATTGTTGATAGTGGATGTTCTAGGCACATGACTGGAAACAATGCCTACCTTGCTAAATATCAAGACTTTAATAGTGGCCTTGTTGCTTTTGGAGGTAGTAAAGGTTACTATATCCTGGGAAGGTAATTAATATCAGGAAGGTTAGATTTTGAGGATGTGTGCTTTGTGAAAGAACTACAGCATTTTTCAATCTCTTTTCTGTGTCACAAATGTGTGACAAAAGAACAAGGTTCTCTTAACAGAACACTGAATGTCTTGTGATGTATCCTGAATTTAAATTACTGAGTGCAAAATCAAAGTATTACTTAGAGTCCCTAGACAAAACAATATGTACAGTTTCAACCTAGAGAACATTGTTCCTTCTGGAGGTTTAGCTTGTTTGATTGCAAAGGCCACTGTTGATGAATCTAACAAATGGCATAGGAGGTTTAGGCTTGATAACTTAAAACTTTAAACATACTTGTGGAAGGGAAACCTTATAAGAGGTTTACCTTCAAAGATTTTTTAAATAACCCACACCTGTGTTGTTGTCAGAAGGGAAGCAACACAAGGCTCCTGTAAAGGCTAAATCAGTGAGCTATATTAGTCAGCCCTTACAGCTTCTACATATGGACTTATTTGGACCTACATCTGTAAGGAGCATAAACCATAAGACTTATTGCCTTGTTATCACTGATGATTTTAGCAGGTTTAGTAGGTGTTAATTCATCAAGAAACTAAGGATGAAATAGTAGGATTCCTTAAGGACTTTATAAGACAAATTGAGAACCAATTTAAATCAAAAAGTTAAAACTATTAGATGTGATAATGGTACAGAATTTAAGAACAGGAGTTTTATTGAATTCTGTGGGTCAAAAGGGATCAGAGGGGAATACGGTAAAGCCAGATCTCACAATCAAAAAAGGAGTATGCATAAAAGAAAGACATGTCCACTTATTGAGGCTGCTAGAACTTGCTAGCAGATTATTTTTTTTACCTAACACTTTTTGGGCTGGATGCAGTTAGTACTGCTTGTTATGTCCTTAATAGAGTATAGTGACAAGCCTCAAATAAGAAACTTATGAATTTAACTGGAAAATACCAATCATAAGCTATATAAGACCTTTTGGGTGCCATGTGACCATCTTGAATACCATTGACCACTTGGGCAAGTTTGATGGGAAATCTGATGAAGGGTTTTTAGTAGGGTATTCTCTAAATAGCAAGGCCTTTAGGGTATACAATTTAGAAACCAAGAGAGTTGAAGAAAAACATGGCCATATAACTTTTTAGAAAATAAACAAAATGTGCAGGGAAAGGGACCAAAAATTGGTGTTTGATCTTGATGATTTAACCGATTTAATGAATTATCAACCTGTGAGATCAGAGAATCAAGCTAACAAACATGCAGGTCCAAAAGAAGCTAATCATAGTGCAGGTACACAAGATAATATTGATGCAGGAAATTCTGAAATGGAAGCTGAATCTGCTCAAGACTACTTTGTACTGCCAATATGGTCTTCTTATACTTCAACAGTCAAGAGCTCAGAAGCAAAGAATGAAGGTGAAAAGCCTACTAAGAATACTGATTTAAAGACAAATGAGAAGCCAGTAGATCAGGAGGATCAAGCCTTTTTGGATGAGCTTGAAAGGCTTAAAAGACAAGAAAAAGAGGCTAATGATGCAGCTGAAGCTCTTAGAAAGGAGTTTGCCCAAGATACTAAGGATTTGCTTCTTCAAGCAGGGAATGCTAGAGACTAGCTAAGTATAACACAGTTAATACTGCTAGCACACAAGTTAGTACTGTGCAGTCTATTGGTGGACTATCCTATACTGATCTAACCAATCCTGACCAAGATGATTCTCAAATACCTGCTCTTGAGGATATTTATGACAATCCTAATGATGGTATTTTTACCAATGCATCTTATGATGATGAGGGTGCAGTGGCTGACTTCACAAATTTAGAAACTATTGTGAATGTTAGTCCTATTCCCACATCAAGGATTCACTCTATTCATCCTTCAAATCAAATTCTTAGAGATCCTAAATCACCAGTTCAAACAAGGAGCAGAGTGAATAAAAGTTCTGGAGCCCATGCTTTTGTAAGTTATAATTAAAAAGCAGAGATGAATTTAATCATATGGATTCTAGCGTTGTGTATTTGCTTTTTCTTGTCTAATTTGAAACAAGAAGATCATTGAAGCACTTAAAAGATAAAAGTTAGGTTGATGCTATGTAGGAAGAACTGCTGCAATTCAAGATACAGAAAGTTTGGATTCTTGTAGATTTGCCTTATGGGAAGAAGGCAATAGGAACAAAATGGGTTTACAGAAATAAGAAGGATGAAAGAGGTGTTGTGGTTAGAAATAAGGCAAGGTTGGTTGCCCAAGGACATAGGCAAGAGGAAGGGATAGACTATGATGAGGTTTTTGCTCCTGTGGCTAGGATTGAAGCCATTAGGATCTTTTTAGCCTTTGCTTCTTATATGGGATTCATAGTCTATCAGATGGATGTGAAGAGTGCCTTCCTTTATGGCACAATTGATGAGGAGGTATATGTGTCTCAACCTCCAGGTTTTGTAGATCCTAAGTATCCTAAGAAGGTCTACAAAGTTGTGAAAGCTCTCTATGGTTTACACCAAGCTCCCAGAGCCTGGTATGCTACTTTATCTACTTTCTTGTTGAAGAGTGGATACAGAAGAGGAACTATTGACAAGACTCTTTTTATCAAGAAGGACAAAAATGATATCATGTTGGTACAAGTTTATGTGGATGACATTATTTTTGGTTCTACAAAGAGATCTTGGTGTGATGAATTTGAGGCATTGATGAAGAGTAGATTTCAGATGAGTTCTATGGGAGAGCTCACCTTCTTTCTTGGATTACAAGTCAAACAGAAAGAAGATGGTATTTTTATAAGTCAGGATAAGTATGTTGCAGAAATCCTGAAGAAGTTTGATTTTGCCAGTGTAAAGATGCTGTACAACCAATTGTTACCCAGAAGACTTTGGTCAGGATGAGGAAGTAGTGTTGTAGATGCTCAACCTGTATAGATCCATGATTGGTCTCTTAATGTAATTGACTGCTTTAGTCCTGATATTATGTTTGCAGTCTGTGCTTGTTCTAGGTTTCAGGTAACTCCAAAGACCTCACATCTTCATGCTGTGAAGAGGATCTTTAGGTACCTCAAAGGCAAACCCAAACTGGGCCTTTGGTATCCTAGAGTGTCATCATTTGACCTGGAAGCCTATTCTGACAGTGACTATGCTGGAGCAAATCTTGACAGGAAATCCACAACAGGAGGTTGTCAATTTCTTGGCAGGAGACTTATCTCATGGCAGTGCAAGAAGCAAACAATTATGGCTACTTCTACTACAGAGGCAGAGTATGTTGCTGCTGCCAACTGCTGTGGGCAAGTATTGTGGATTCAGAATCAAATGTTAGACTATGGGTTCAATTTTATGAACACAAAGATCTACAATGATAATAAAAGCACAATCTCCATTGTTAAGAATCCAATATTTCACTCCAAGACAAAGCATATTGAGATTAGGCACCACTTCATTAGGGATGCTTATGAGAAAAAGCTTATCCAGGTGCTTAAGATTCACACTGATGATAATGTGGTTGATCTTTTAACCAAAGCTTTTGATGTTAGCAGGTTCAATTTCTTAATTTTTAACATTGGAATGCTCAACCTATAGCAGCATTAGTTCAGGGGAGGCAAGATGGCAGGTTAATTTGTAGTCTAATTTGTAAAATTATTTTAATTGTTGGGAATTATATTTTCCTAACTTAGTATTGTTTGTGTTAGTTAGTTAGTACTACCAATACATCTGTTAGTACTGGTAGTAGAGTTAGTACTGTTAGTAGTAAGTTGCTACTGCTAGCATATATTAGTTAGTAGTGTTAGGAGATATGCATGAGTTATAATAGGAATAGATAAGCATTATCTCTTCACACGGTTTGTAAGCCCATTAGGGCTTCCTTGGTATATAAAAGGAACCCTACGGCACTAGTTATAAAAAATAAGTTTTCATAAATATTCATAGTTAGTATTCTGTAACCTAGCAGATTAATAGTAATCAAAGTTCTGTTTTATTCATTGTTCTTCTTAGCAGTATAAGTTAGTTTCCACATAACTTATATTGTTCATAGTCATTGTTTCTCTTGTAGTTAGTTTGGATCTATCCAAATTGGCTACCACCCTTAACAGGCTCAAAAGAGCTATTTAGATTGGGATCAACATTTAGCAGAAGAATAACACTTAGGATTAACTTTAACAACAAATTTGCCACAGAATCAACAAGAATGAACAAAAAACGAGTACATTTAAACATTTTAAAGCATTCATACATGAAACTACAAACAAGACATGCCTTTTATGGCTCAAACACATTTAGAGAATAGGATATCAACATTCTAGCATAAAACCCACAAGCTTATCTCACTCACACTCTAAAACCTAAATTTTCACAACTTACAATTATCAATAACACATTCATATGATAACTAAATACAGAACTGGTTTAAACGAGTGTTCTACACTCCTAAGCAAGCAAAACCCCTCACTCAATTTGGATTTTTTCCCAGTTTTGATTTTGATCAACCCTAATTCGTTATTTAGGGTTTTTCGAGATCAAATCCGTGTGAAACTTAATTTGAAGGAGAGATGAGTTGTTAAGAGTGTAAAGAACAATTTTCTAGTTATACCTTTCATTTGAAAATAACTAGAAATGATGAACATAAGTTGGAGAATTCGAGTTGAGGTTGGGAGGGAAAATGAAATTTTCAAGTGTGTGTTTGTGTGTGAAAGTGACGGGGTGGTTGGATTGTTATAAAACAAAATTCGTTTTTGACATATTCACCCCCCTCAAGTTTCATAACCTATGCATTTAGTATATATAAGATCTAATAAGAATTTAAAGTTTAACAAATGGCACATTTAGTCCCTAATGTTTTAACTAGCATACCTAGAAACTTATATTTACACATGTACTCCTTAAAGGCATAAACACATAACAGTTAAGGCTCATATAAGCTAAACTTAATTCACTCCCCTTTAATTGTTAACTCGTTATTGTTTAAAACTTTTTCCATTATCACAAAACTGGTTTCATAAAGAAGATATTTGACATTTTCTCCCCCTCAAACAATGACTCGTTTTCTATTTAAAGAGCAGTAGTCGTTGTTTGAGTGGTCAAATGTCTTTGAAAAGCATTTTCTGATGAAGTATTGTTTAATTTAGAAAAAAACACCATGAAAATAGTATTTTCTCTTATTCTTGACCACATAGCGCATGACACGTACACTTATGGAATATAGGATGCAGGGTTATGATTGCAACGTTTCCCGCCCCTAAAAAACCCCCCCCAAGCCTTCGCATAGTCATGAAGTAGACCATGCCCGAGAATAAATTCCTGTTATGAGGTCAAGTTTTCATTTTGAAATACTTGCCTTTAAGATGATGACCGGGTTGCTATAAGAAATAATAGCAAGGCATTTTTGGCATGTTTTGAAAGCTTTTGAACTTCTGCTCGAACTTCATCTACAGCCTCGTATCATTATTAAATGACATTTCTAAGACCGTAAATGTAATCAATTTTAAGAAGACATGCCAAAGATACATATTTTTATATTTTTTTGATTTTTTTATTTTTTAGTTTCTTTTTGAAAAAATTTATATGAAAGAAAAATATTTTTGTGTTTTTATGTTTTCTTATGTACATAGGATACAGGATATGAGTTACCACCATTACTTGTCTGTTTCCTCTGGCAAACATTTCAACGTTTTCGAAGACATGCTTCTCATACCGAGCTTTTTGATCAAGAAGTTGAATCTTTCTCTTGGCAAAGGTTTGGTGAAGATGTAAGCCAGTTAGTATTCCATCCGGACAAAGTATAGCTCCACGATTCCATTTTCCACTTGCTCCTTTATAAAATCGTAGTAAACATCGATGTGCTTGTCTCGTGAGTGTTGAACATTGTTGTAGCATAGAGCAATTGCACTCTTGTTGTCGCAGTACAGAGGAATCTTATTGAATTGAAAGCCATAGTTTGTTAGCTATGAACGCATCCATAGGATTTGAGCACAACACCCAGATAAGGCATTAATTTAGCCTTTGACCTAACTCGTTTGATCGGCGAGTGCGCTTTTGCTTCTTGGACGACCAACTAACAAGTTTGTCACCTAAGAACTGAGCATTTCCAGATGTACTGCGTCTAGTGTCCTGACACCCCGCGTGATCTGCATCTGCATATGCTGTCATAGACATATTGGTATCCTTCGAGTACCAAAGACCCATGTTAATGGTTCCCTTTAGGTATCGAAAGATCCATTTCACTGCATTTAAGTGTTTTGGTAGGCTTTGCCTAATACCGGGCACATAAGCAGACTACATAAATAAGGTCTGGTCTACTGGATGTCAGATACATAAGGGATCCAATCATACTATGGCAAAGTGTAGCATCAATTAGAATCCCATGTAGATCTTCATCCAGATTACTCTTTTCTACCATAGGTGTGTCTACAGAATCACTAGTTAGCATACCATATTTTTTAACAATTTCAGAAGCATATTTAGATTGGTTTATAAAGATGCCTCTAGGACTTTGAGAAATTTGTAATCCTAAAAAGAATGACATCTGCCCCATCATTGACATTTTAAACTTAGTGGTCATCTGATTAGCAAACTCATTACACATGGCAATATTAGTGGATGCAAATATTTTATCGTCAACATAAATTTGTACCAGTAATAAGTCATTCCCAGCTTACCATGTGAAGAGTGTTGGATCAACTGCACCTTTGGAGAATTGTTGTGCGATTAGGAAGCTTGACAGCATGTCGTACCATGCATGTTTGTTTGAGACCATAGAGGGCCTTTTTGAGCTTGTACACATGCGACGGGTTGTCCTAATCAACAAATCCTTCTTGTTGAGAAATGTAGACCTCTTCTTTGAGCTCGCCATTTAAGAAAGTCGTTTTGACGTCCATTTGGTAGATCGTCATATTCATATGAGTGGCATTTGCTACGAAGATACGTATGGCCTCTATTCTAGTAACCGGTGCAAATGATTCCTCGAAGTGGATTCCCTTTTCTTGTCTGAATCCTTGAGCAACTCGTCTAGCCTTATTCTTTAGTACCCTGCTAAATTCGTCCGTCTTGACCTTATAAATCCATTTTAGTTTGATCAAAAGAACTTTATCTGGACACGGCACCAATTCCCAAACTTCTAATCTTTGAAATTTATAAATTTCTTCTTGCATTGCATCGATCCATGACGGTTCGGTCATTGCTTGTTTAAAGTTCTTAGGTTCTATCGAAGTCAGGAAGGCATCAAAATAACACCACATGGCGTCAGTTTAGAGTTGCTTTCTCATAGAGACAAAGCGAGAAGGATCGTCGATCATGTTTGCTGTAGGATGATTATTAGTCCATTTACCAAGGTGTTCAAATGGAGTGTGGATTTGTCTCACATTCGATTATGATCCTTGAGAAGTTGATTCCTCATGAGGAGTGTTGGAAACACAAAAAGTGTCGGTCACTTCCAAGTTGTAATAGGTCTTAGCTCGTAGTTAGTGTAATGATTAGATTAGTAATCTAGTCCGGCCCAAGGCCCATGGGAAGCCAATCATAGCCCATGGGCCGACCATCATGTAAGTATATAATCCCTCTCCTAGCCTTGGAGAGGGGTTGGTTGTTTCATTTTCCATTAAACATACTTAATACAATTCATCCATTCCATCCATTCTCTCTCTCTCTAACATCACAACCCAAATCTCACCCTTGTTCTTGGTTTGATCATAAGATTACTTGAATTCTTCAATTGGTATCAGATCCATGGAGTGGTGTGTTTAGTTTTTGTGTTTGATTTGTGTTCAAAAACCTTTACAAAGAACAAATTTTTGATTCAAATTTTTTGGCTTAAAAACCTTAAAGTTTTCATTTTTATTGTTCCTATAGGGTTAGTAACACTAGTTGTACAAGAATTTTTACTAAAAATCATTCAAAAATGTGTTTTTTTGAGTTTTGAAAATTTGAGTTTCGTAGTTGTTGGAACCGAACAAGTACAACCGAACAAGGTCACCGAACGAGTAAGCCGATCAAGAGAACCGAACTAGACTCCTGAACTAGAGGACCGAACTAGAGGACCGAACTAGAAGGACCGAACTAGTTTTGTCATTTGAGAACCAAACGAGTAAGATCCAAACTAGTCATTTCCCAATTAAAACCTACCAACTCATTTCTAAATTATACGGTTTATTTCTTTGACTTGTAAAATCTCGTGAAACAAACTATAACACCTCGTAACTTAGGTCATTGTACGATATTATGTAATGCACAATTTATTTTTAGGGTTTTACGCGTTTGCTCTAATCGAACTTGATAGGACCGAACAGTTTTATTTTTGTCAACCGAAACTAGTAATACAAAAATTAAATTTAAACTAACAAAAACTCATTTCTAAATTAACGGTTCTTCTTTGACTTGTTAAAATCCCTGTGAAAACAAAACACTTGTTTTCTGGTTTTGGTCTAGAATGTAAAATCCCGTTTAATATTCATTTCAAGACTCAACAATCAACGAACCAACACAATTTCTTTCTACCACGATTCGATCAATTTGTAATCTTTTTTTATACCCACAATGACGACTCTTGCTGATTAATTCACTTCGTTCGGAGGAGACAACAAACCACCCGATGCTTGAAAACAACACTTGTAGATTCATGGAAATGCAGGAATGTAACTGTATATGGAGGAATAAGAAAAATATTTTTAGGGGGGGGGGGGGGACCACATGGAAGGAATGATTCTTGCTTCTGTTGAAAAAGGACCACTTTTGTCTGGCTTAATCATGAGGATGGAGTAACAAGGCTTAAGGAATATTTGAACTGACTCTCTAGAAGCCATTCAAGCAGATTGTGACATCAAAGCAATAAACATCATTCTCCAAGGCCTACCAACTGAAATATATGCTCTTGTGAGTCTACATCGATGTGGCAAAAGATCTTTGGGAGAGAATTAATCTGCTAATGTAAGGGAACGTCATTAACAAAAACAAGAAACGTGAGTGCAAGCTGTATGATGAATTTCTAATAAGTTCACTTACAAGAAAGGAGTAGAGACGACTTACATGAGGTTATAACACCCTGTGTTTTCAAGTCTTGACGACGTCATCAATCCGCAATGTACTTTTTGTAATGTAAGTGTTTCACTTTAAGATCATAAGCGATAGGTTAAATCGCGTTACGCCAAAAATTAGCTCAATGTAAACGGGCACACCAAACAATTAAATGTTACATCAGCAAAGGGTTATATTATTATTTTAAGATTAATATAACTTTGTAGTTTATTTTTATGGATACGTTAAGTGTTTTCGTTTTCGCGATAAAATTGCGTTTAGGCTCTCCGGAACACAAAAACTTTTTACGCTTCAACAAATACCCATTTTATACTCAATACATAAAAGTTGCAAAATATATCATCTATACCTTGTATATGCCGGAAATATTGGCCAAATATACAAGTATTATAACAAAGTCTTACACCTTTGGTCAAATGACACCATGCTTCTTTATTACTTCACCATAGCTACCATTACCTTGATAGGACTCATACATGTCCACATACTTAGACTTTGACCCTTCCCTTGAACCAGTTCCATGTCCCCCTTTGACTAGATATTCATCCTATATACATGTACACTTGATAAATGAACACACATGCTTAAACACTTAGCTAGAAATCAAACACAATCCTCCCTTTTTCTTCTATAGAGCTCACGGCTCAAACAACCTTCAACAACAAACCCATACAATTTTCCTCACAATACATTACACTTCTATTTACACCTATTCTTAAGATCATTCTAAGCATTGGCATGCATTGAATCTACCATTTCCAAGTATTTCTCAAGTTAAAGAAAGCTGGGTTTCTTATGTGCAAGCTTGGTTTTTGTGGCTAAAACAAGGATTTAGTACTTGTGCATCAAAATCATCTTACCATCATAAGGTTCTATTTGAACTCTTTTTGTTCTTACTACTTTCATTTTTATGAAACGATTATTCTATTTAGCTTAAATCCCATTTAGGCTACATTTACTGTAAGAGAAGTTTTTATTTGTTGTCATCTTAATGTACACTTTATTATACTTATGATGTTGAGGACATCATGTTAAATGTTACACAAAATGATTTACACTCTTGGTAACATCAAAATGATTATTGACAAAACTAGTTAAATTAAGGTTAAATAAATAAAGTTTATGGCTTTAAAGTATGTTAATGGATTTGTTAACATGGGTAAATTGGACACATGAGGACTTGGATGCGACAGGGACACTTAATATATTATTAATTTATAACATAATATATGATATTTGAGATTGTGCGGGGAAAATACAAAGTGGTTAATAGTATAAAGCAAAGGGTAAAAATGGAACTTAACAAACAATTCTCCATCTTGCTGTCCAAATTTCGAAATTTAACATACCATTTTATATTTTTATAAGATATTACATTTCACGATGATTCCGAAAATGTAAGAAACTTGTTAAAGGATTAATAACGAAAAAGTTACGTAAAGAAGAGTTATACGTTAATAAACGAAGTGTAGTAAATTTTTATAAAAACATTTTTTATAAAAAATTATATACAGAAGGCGTTAATATTTTTAATAATAATACACATTTTTAGGATTCTAATATGTTAAGAAATCGTAATTTTTCAATTAATAAAGAAGTGTTATGGAATTTCGCGAGTTTTACGACATTAATACTTTTATAAAAACTATTTTATAAATGTTCACTATTCATGACAGAAAGTTATATTTTTGTAACCTCATAAAAGTATAGAACTTTCAAATACTGAGGAATGTCCTGAAAGATCGTTAAAAACGAAGCTATTAACGAATAAACAATAGACTGTATGGCGTTACGGGTTTTACGACAATTAAATCGATAAAAATATACCTAAGGTCTGATGTGAACAGTATTTTTTACTGTTCACTAGTATGTCCGAAATTTGAAAATGTCAAATTATGATAACTCGTTTCTCTGTTACTAAGATTCGGCATAAGAAAACGCGAGAATCTGGTTTAAAACGCCGAAGTCTAACGCAGTTTTACTTCTAAACGATAATATAACGTTTTAACTTATTAAATCACCATTTTACCCAAAACCATTCATGGTGATTGAGCTATATAGAATGTTATGTGGTTACAAAGTACATATATTATTAGGGGTTCATAATGAGGCCTCTTAGGATGGCGTTTCGTAGTGTTGTGGATTTACGACTTTTAAAGTGTCCTAACTACCGTACGGTCATGTCATGACCTCTTATTTAATTATGATCTAGCGTCTTCCCGAACCGATAGTACGATGTGTTGTAACAACCTATAGGATATTATACTTCATGGCTTTATTGATATAGTACTCGGTACTTTACGACCTATGATTATTTAGGTGCAATTCGATCTTTTGCGTGACCCTTTATCTGCCGATCTTTGGATTATCAGAACTCAAGTGAGTTCATAGCCCACGTTTTACATGCTTTGTTTTAAAAAGTTTTTGGGGTGAAAAATACACTGCAATGTTTTACTACTGGACAAAAGTGGTTAAGTTTTTATATTATGATTACATGTTGCCTATGTAGCGAAAAAACACAATCTGAGGCCATTATCATGAACTGCTTAATTACCAACCGGAGAGCGAATGTTATGAATAGATCTATTGGGTTTGACAACCCGTGGGTGATTAGCTATCACCAGTGAAATACGAGTACCTACCATGTCGAATATAGGATGTTGCGGGTTAGAACATCACCCACGGGCAAACGGCCATTAATTTGGCATCCATACAGTCAAGCATCCGGTCATGAGCTTAGAGCAACGTAATTACATTTATATGATATCTGCATCTGTTGCATTATCATAATTGGGGAAATCTGTGGTCCCTACAAATATTATGATTTTATCAAACCTATGAATTCACCAACATTATTGTTGACGTTTTAAAGCAATGTTTTTCAGGGGATCAATAAGCACAAGGTGCGATGGATACATTGGTGGTTTTGATTTGGATGTCTTGCATTAAAGATTTTGTCGCATTTCATTTTGTTATCTGTTATGGGCTGAAAATCTTTGTATTTGATTAAGTGAACAAGTTAAGCTACGGGCTTTTGTAACAATGACTTTGTTAAATCCAATGTATCGTTTTCAACAAACTTTTTGGAGTTCTATATATATCTTGTGTTGTTGATTCATGAAGTAACACGCCCCGGACCCATATTCCGCTGCGACCCAATTTGGGGGTGTTACAGATTGGTATCAAGAGCCAAGGTTATAGAGAACCAGGTCAAATGTTTTTGCTGGACTATAACCGTTTTCAAAGAATTGTTTTTTATAACAAGGGATTTACACGGGACATACATATGTGCATACATTCATGCATACACTACTTGTTGCATTAGTTGGTTGGACTAGATGCATTCATAATTGATATACGTGTTTATATTATAGTACGTATATTACTATGAGGGTATATTGTATATATACAAAGATGAGTTTGCATTCTTTCGCACAACTCTTCACATTATTTTTTTAATGGTATTTATATAAATAGGGGAATATTTCTTTAGGCAAGCTAGTACGATAAGCTCGTAGGTCCTAAGCGCTACCTAAACATTAAGCTATCGAATATGATACCTTACCATCATTCATTTATGCCATAAGTGCATACTCATATTTACCATACCAGCCTTATATAATATATTTATATAAGTTAAGTTTTGCTCGTTGCAAGCAGTTATGTTTTCATTATCGACGGTTACCTACACGTCTGTTTATATTAATTCTGAGCCATGGAGATTCCAGTGAGCTTCTGATAAGGAGATAGAGGGACCAATGAAGGATTAGCCTCTATCTGCTGATGCCTCACCTACAGCCCTATCACCAGGCTACATTGCTAACTCCGATCCGGAAGAGGATAAGGAGGACCCTGAGGAGGATCCTGCTGACCATCCTGCCGACGGATGAGACAATTATGATAATGAGTCATCTGATGATGACAACGATGATGATGATGTTGAGAAGGATGAGGAGGACGGGAAGGAGGAGGAGCACCTAGCTCCAGTCGACCCTCCTACTGTACCTACAGATGATCCTATCCCCTCAAGCTAGAATACAGAGGCATTTGAGACTGAGGAGTCTGCTTCTATACCACCCACCTCTCCACACCATATCATCTTGTCTTTTGAGACCAAATCCCCGGTATAGTTCGGATGTCTACTTTAAACCATACTCTCGATCACCATCTGCTAAGGCAGGCATTACCAAGTTTGCTGCTACGCTACCTTCATCATTACCACCACCAGAGAATGTTGAAGTCACTTAAAGATAACGTAAGAGTCTAGCATCTAGAATCTTGAGAGGCACCCTGGCCATAGACAAATAGATTTGTCAGTGTAGCTCATTTTGTATCCCACTAAACTTGAGTAATACTCGGTTGGTAGTGTTAATAAAAAGCTTGTACTCTTTTACTCATGTAAAACGATGTATTAAGTATTAACTTACGTTGTTGGTTATGATCATGCTACTGTACGATAGGGATTTATTTATGCCATGGTTGCGGTTATCTTATATCTATGCATAACGTGGTCTCACCTTACCTACTTGTTGGATCTCGGAGTGTCATGATATTCCCTTGATGAACAATTCATATACATTTTGGTTCCTGTGACTTTCAGGAAACAATGACAACTGTTGATCAAGGGATGAGTGTTGAGAAAATTGAGCGGGTTATAGCCCAGCGAGTGGCTAATGCTATCGAGGCTATTGCCATTTATGAGACGAAAACCAACATGGCCCGTAAGTCAATAAGCCAGACCGAACAACCAAGATGCTACAAACAGAGAAAGTGGGAAGATAACCACAATGGGCAATTTTACTATAGGGGGGAATTGCAAGAGGTTGTCCACATGAACCCGGGAGTGTAGGAAGCCTAATGTTGCTAGGAATCAACGAAATCAACCTGTTATAAAGTGTGGAAGTTGAGGACACTTCAAGAGTAGTGTCCAATAGGAAGTTTAGAAAAGTGTGGGACAAAAGGTTTCTTTAGCACTCTTCCGAACGCAGGCTGAGAAAAGGAGGAAGTTTGAATAACACTTCAAGGACATTCAGAAACCAACAACAGCCGAACAAAGAGCAAATACTGGCAAAAGCTTACGCTGTAGGGCACAGGGAGAAGAAATATTACGGCTGGTCCAAGCGTCTGTGTCTAAATGCAACTATCATCATGATGTCATGTCCTCCCGTGAATGCACAGGTGCCAACATAGTGGGTCCATCTGGTCCGTACTGTAGGAGACTCAAATGGACATACTACTAAACATCAAAAGAGGCACGGGGACAAGTCAGAAGATTATTTGCTATGATGTGGAATCATAAGGGCACTACAAGAGGGATTGCCTAGAGCGAAAGAACCAAAGTCATAAAAACCAAATTGAAGGTACTAGAGCACATGGAGTGGTGCATACCTTAAGAGGAGGAGAAACCGATCAAGGCCCTAACAACATTAAGGATGGAAATCGACAGCTTAAAAGAGAAGTTGCTCGCCTTGCCTAGCAGAACCCTTAAGTTGAAACCTACTTAGACGTTATCTTCTTAGGAGTTCTCATTGTATTTCCCTTAAATTTCAGTTGTACGAATGATTCAATTTATCTATCAATTTATGGTATTATGAAAATTCGTCTAATTATTAACTTAGGTTCCTTTTTTACTCTAAAACTAACTCTTACGAATATCATGAAATATACGCTATTTTGACGAAAAATGAGCAATGAGACGTTAGTAGTCAATTTATACATGTCCTGATCAATACTGTATAATTCAGGAAGGTACCATGCCGTGCTGAGAGTAGTCACTCTAAAAACCTCTTGTTAAGAAAAAAATTTTCTACTTATATCATGTTTTGTGTGCGTATTCATAGAACGCGTTTACTTTTAGAAATCGAATTAGTAACCATATCAACTAAGCAGACCTTCACTCCGTCTTACTATAAAGTTGGCATCATCTTATACCAAATCCTAAGCCGAGAAGCCAAGACACATTACTAGTCGCCCGTAGACATTTCGCTATCGAATTTGCTCGCCATTAGAGAATTTACTAAATCACCCATTCGAAATCAACTTAATGCCTGTAGAACTTGGTAGTTTCGATGATATAATCGGTATGGATTGGTTGGCGAAATACCAAGCGATCATTATGTGTGCCGAGAAGATTGTTCGCATCCCCTGGAGAAGAAGTGACTTGAGAATGTACCAATAGTTCAAGACTTTCCCGAAGTATTTCCTGAGGACTTGCCGGGTCTACTCAGGACACGTCACGTGGAGTTCAAATGATTTGGTACACTGGTGCATGCTCTTCTGTAGCACGGGCACCTTATCGATTGGCGCCTTCCGAGATGAAAGAGTTATTTGGGCAACTGAAAGAGCTGTCCGACAAAGGCTTTATAAGACCCAGTTCCTCACCTTGGGGAGCTCCGGTCTTGTTTATCGAGAAGAAGGACGGATCATTCCGGATGTGCATTGACTATCGGGAATTAAATAAACTGACGGTGAAGAACCGTTATCCACTACCCAAAATGAATGATTTACTTGATCAGCTTCAAGGGTCGTATATCTCACCGAGATCGACCTAAGGTCAGGTCATCATAAATTGAAGGTTCGAGAGGCAGACATCTCGAAGACTGCCTTCAGAACTCGATATGGACATTATGAATTCCAAGTTATGCCGTTTGGTTTGACGAATGCACCTGCCGTATTCATGGACCTTATGAATCGGGTATGCAAACTATATCTGGATAAATTCGTGATTGTCTTTATTGACGATATTCTGATATATTCGAAGAAAGAAAAGACTTAAAGACACCTAAGCAAAACCTTAGAATAGCTTAAGAAGGAGGAGTTGTATGCCAAGTTTTCCAAATGCGAATTTTGGATTCCCAAAGTACAGTTCCTCGGTCACGTGATCGATAGTGAAGGAATTCATGTGGATCCAGCCAGATGTTAATCATTAAAGATTGGAAATTCCTAAGTAACCAACGGGTGATTCGTCAATTTTTAGGTCTTGCTGGGTATTACAGAAGATTCATTGAAGGGTTTTCAAAGATCGCCAAACCAATGACTAAGCTTACTCTAAGAGTCATGTTTGTAGTGGGGCGATAAACAGAATCGCTTTTCAACTATTGAAGCAAAAGTTGTGCAGTGCACCAATCCTTGCATTACCTGAAGGAAGCGAAGATTTCATCGCATACTGCGACGCTTCAAAGAAGGGTTTGGGTGCTGTATTGATGTAGAGAGAAAAAGTGATTTCTTATGCATCACGCCAGTTGAAGATTCATGAGAAGAACTATACAACTCATGATCTGGAACTTGGTGCAGTGGTGTTCGCTCTCAAGATCTGGAGACATTATTTTTTAGGAACTAAAGTGTACGGTGTTCACCAATCACAGTGTTTGCAAACATATTTTAGATCAAAAAGATTGAAACATGAGCAACGAGGATGGTTAGAGTTACATAAGTGATTACGATTGCACATATTCTGTTATCACCCGGGGAAAGAAATGTCGTTGCTGATGCATTTGGAGCAGGAAAGAACGATGAACCACCATTAAGAGTCCGAGCCTTAGTCATGACTTTTTAGCTTGGATTCCCTTAAACAGTATCTTAAATGGCTCAGCTGAAGCGCGAAAACAGAGAACATTAAGAGTGGAGACGTTGGGGAATTGTTGATTGAAACGCTAAATTTCCAGAAGCGATTAGAGAACAAAGTTGGAACCAGTGCGGATAGAAACACCGTGCCTCAATGGCAGGAGCTGGTTACACCTTGTTTGGAGATTTCGGACTGTGATCATGCACGAGTCCCACAAAATCAAAGTCTCTATTATCGGGTTCGACAAAATGTTACCAAGACATGTACTAAGTTATATTGGTGCGCCAACATGGAAAGCGACATAGCCACTTATGTTACTACAAGTGTTTACCTGTGGCTAAGGTCAAGGCCGAACATCAAAGGCCATCAGGATTGTTGGTACAACCCGAGATACCTCAATGGAAGTGGGACATCATAATTATGGATTTGTCACGAATCTTCTTAAGACATCTCAAAGCTTATTGACACACTTTGGGTATCGTTGACCGGACTTACAAAGTTTGCGATCTTCAACACCAATGAGAGAGACCGAATCCTTGGGGTAAACTTGCAAGTTTGTACCATAAAGGAGGTGGTAATGAGCTGGGATACCCGTCTCAATCATTTGTGATCGTGACCCGAGATTCGCATCCAATTTCTGGAGGTCACTTCAGAACGCTTTAGGTACTAATTTGGATATGAGTACTGCGTACCATCCACAAACAGACGGGCAAAGCGAGAGGACCATTCAAACTCTCAAGGATATGCTGCGTGCTTGTGCAATCGACTTTGGAAAGGGTTGGGTTAACCATTTGCCATTGGTCGAGTTCTCATATAACAATAGCTATCACGCTAGCATCAAGGCTGCACCATTTGAAGCACTTTTTGTCGAAAAGTGTCGTTAAATGTTTGTTGGACTGATGTTGGAGAGCTCAAATATCGGTTCCAGAAACTATTCAGGACCACTGAGAAAATAATTAGATTCAAGAAAGGATGCAAGCCGCTCGTGATCGACAGAAGAGTTACGCTGACTTGAAGCGTAAACCAATGGAATTCCAAGTCGGGGATAAAGTTATGCTTAAAGTTTCGCCTTGGAAAGGTGTCGTGCGTTTGGCAAACGGGGGACGTTGAACCCTAGGTATGTTGTCCTTTTTAAGGTTGATAGAAAGGGTTGGAGAAGTTGCTTACAAGCTTGAACTTCCAGAAGAATTGAGCAGAGTCCATAATACATTTCATGTATCTAATCTGAAAAAGTGTCATGCCGATGAACCATTAGCCATTCCGTTGGATGGACTTCATCTTGATGACAAGCTTCATTTTGTTGAGGAACCATTAGAAATAGTGGGCCGTGAAGTTAAATGGTTGAAGCGAAGTCGGATCCCATTAGTCAAAGTTCGATGGAACTCCAAGAGAGGTCTTGAGTTCACGTGGAGCGTGAAGACAGTTCAAAAAAGAAATTCCCACATCTCTTCATCAAGACCGCACCGTCGTCAAGTGCTGCATTGTAAGCCTTGAGGACAAGGCTCGTTTAACGGGGGAAGTCTATAACACCCTATGTTTTCAAGTCATTGACGACGTCAACAAATCCGCAATGTACTTTTTGTAATGTACGTGTTCACTTTAAATCATAAGCGATAGGTTAAATCGCGTACGCCAAAAATTAGCGTTCAATGTAAACGGCACAAACATTAAATGTTTACATCAATCAAGGGTTATTTTAATTATTTTAAGAATAATTATTAACTTTGTTAATTTTATTTTTTATCGGATACGTTAAATGTTTACGTTTCGCGATAAATTGCGTTTAGGCACTCCCGGACCACAAAAACATTTCTACGCTTCAACAAATACCCACTTTTATACCCAATACATAAAAGTTGCAAATTTATCATCTATACCTTGTATATGCCGAAATATTGGCCAAATATACAAGTATTATAACAAGTTTACACCTTTGGTCAATGACACCAGCTTCTTTATTACTTCACATGCCTTACCTTACTTGATAAGGGACTCATCCATGGCTCATACCTAAGACTTTGAACCATCCCTTGAACCATTCCATTGTCCCTTGATAGATATTCATCTATATACATGTGACACTGATAAATGAAACAGACTGCTAAACACTTAGCTAGAAATCAAACACAATCCTCCCTTTTTCTTCTATAGAGCTCACGGCTCAAACAACCTTCAACAACAAACCCATACAAAATTTTCTACAATCCATACACTTCGTCTAAACACCATAATCTAATAAAATACTAATCAATTTCAATCATTTAATCACCCTTTCCAATTAAATCATCAATAAAATGAAATTATTGTTACTTAATTTCAATCATTAAAAAAAAAAAATCAAATTTATATTTAAAACCTCCCCCCCCCCCCCCCCCCCCCCCCCCCCCCCCCCCCCCCCCCCCCCCCCCCCCAAAAAATTTTTTATATATCCCTTTTTTTTTCCCCCCCCCCCTTTTTTTTTTTTTTTTTTTTGGCTAACACGGGTTTAGTATTGTGCATCATATATCTTACTCAATAAGGTCTATTTGAACTCTTTATGTTCTTATAACAACTTTCATTTTTATGCATATGATTATTCTATTTAGCTTAAATCACCATTTAGGATCATTAACATGTAAAGAGAAGTTTTTATTTGTTGTCATCATAATGTACACTTTATTATACCTTATGATGTTGAGGACATCATGTTAAAAATATAAAAAAAAAAAATATTTTTTGGGTTACACAAATGATTTACACTCTTGGTTAACATAAAAATGATTATTGACAAAACTAGTAAATTAAGGTTACATAAATAAAGTTATGGTTTTAAAGTATGTTAATGGATTTGTTAACATGGGTAACTTGGACACATGAGGACTTGGATGGACAAGGGACACTTAATATATGTATTAATTATAATATATATGATATATGAGATTGTGGGAAAATACAAATTGGTACAGTATAAAGCAAGGGAAATGGACTTAACAAACTCAATCAATCTTGCTGTCCAAATGCAACTTGTTTTAAAACAGGGTCTGCAGGACTTATCAAAAGTTTGGCAACATCAAACCCCCTTAAACACCTCAAAAAATCTAAAAAAAATCAGTAGGTCACACACATCATGAACATGTTCCTGTTTAAATTTCATCAAAAAATATTAAGTTTTGACCTGTCTGCACACTGCATCTTTGCAACTGAAATTCGAACTCAGTAAACTCAGTTTTGACAACCAATCTCGTAAACATCTTTTGACCCACTTTTAGGTACTGAAAATCGTTGAGGCCTAGCTCGTTGGAAAGTAGACTCGAAGTACTTAGTTGTAGGGTCCTGAAAACCTAGAAAACCTGTTGGAAACACAAAAAGTGTCGGTCACTTCCAAGTTGTAACAGGTCTTAGCTCGTAGTTAGTGTAATGATTAGATTAGTAATCTAGTCCGGCCCAAGGCCCATGGGAAGCCCATCATAGCCCATGGCCGGCCTATAGGACCTATATAAGCCCCTCTCCTAGCCTTGGAGAGGGTTGGTTGAGATTACATGTTTCTTCAATTGGTATCAAGAGCCATGGAGTGGTGTGTTTAGTTTTTGTGTTTGTCTTGTGATTTGTGTTCAAAATCCTTATAAAGAACAAAATTTTTGATTCAAAATTTTTTGGCTTAAAAACCTTAAAGTTTTCATTTTTATTGTTCCTATAGGGTTAGTAACACTAGTTGTACAAGAATTTTTGCTAAAAACCATTCAAAAATGTGTCTTTTTGAGTTTTGAAAATTTGGGTTTCGTACTAGTTGTAACCGAACGAGCTGTCAGTAGTTGGAACCGAACGAGAAAGCCGAACGAGTAAGCCGAACGAGTCAACCGAAATAGATCACCGATCGAGATCACCGAACTAGAATATTCTAGTTTGAACTGAACGAGCTCATCTCAGTTAGAACCGAACGAGTTGTTTCCTAGTAGGAATCGAACAAGTGAACCGAACGAGCTTTACTCACGTTGGAACCGAACGAGTCCTTTACTTTAAACCAAACTAGATTAATTTTAGTTATAACCGAACAAGTTATTTACTTTGAACCGAACTAGATTAATTTAGTTACAATCGAACGAGTTAATTTAACTTCAACCGAACTAGATTAATTTAGTTACAACCGAACAAGATAATTTAGTTTCAACCGAACTAGTAATCTTTCAAGATCAATACCTTGTAAACTCAAAGTTCTAAATTATACGGTTTATTTCTTTGACTTGTAAAATCCCGTGAAACAAACACTTGTTTTCCCGGTTTTGTCGAGAATTGTAAAATCCCGTGTAGTTTCATTTCAAGACTCAACAATCACATAACCAAACACAATTTCTTTCTACCACCGATCGATCAATTTGTAATCTTTTTGATACCACAATGACGACTCTTGCCGATAAGTCACTTCTTTCTGGAGGAGACAACAAACCACCGATGCTTGAAAAACACTTGTATGATTCATGGAAAAGCATAATGGAACTGTATATGATGAATAGACCACATGGAAGAATGATTCTTGCATCTGTTGAAAAAGGACCACTTGTTTGGCCTTCAATCACTGAGGATGGAGTAACAAGGCTTAAGGAATATGTTGAACTGACTCCCGCTGAAGCCATTCAAGCTGATTGTGACATCAAAGCAATAAACATCATTCTCCAAGGCCTTCCAACTGAAATCTATGCTCTTGTGAGTCAACATCGTGTTGCAAAAGATCTTTGGGAGAAGATTAAACTGCTAATGCAAGGAACGTCGTTAACGAAACAAGAACGAGAGTGCAAGCTGTATGATGAATTCGATAAGTTCACTTACAAGAAAGGAGAGACGCTACATGAGTACTACTTGAGGTTCACTCTGTTACTCAATGATATGAACATCTACAAGATGCCATTGGAGCAGTTTCAAGTTAACACCAAGTTCTTAAACACTCTTCCTGATGAATGGAGCAAATTTGTTACTGATGTTAAATTGGTCAAAGCCTGCACACTACTGCCGTTATGTTGATCAGCTTCATGGCTTACTGCAACAACATGAAGACATGCAAATGACGTTCGTTTAATGCCATGAACGCAATCCGATCTTTTGCTTTAGTTGCATCTCACCAATTAACTCAGCCAGCTTATCAATCTCATCTACACACTCACCCAAAGTCTCTATCTCAACTTCACGTTTCACCATCACCATATCCGTCTTCATAGTTTGTAACACCTTATCAGACTCAACAATTCACAACCAGTCAATCAACACCTCTTTCAATTACTTATCCATCCAATGAATACTAATCTTCAGTTCACCACAACATTTATTCTCCACAATCATCCATCCCACAATTGGAATATGCTCCCACAACTTACCAACATCAACAATCTGAATTTTCCCAACCAGACTCTGGTCTAATTGTTCTAGTGTTCCAGAAAGGGGATGATCCAATTGATGCGATCAATCACATGATGTCATTCTAAATTGATGTTGTCACATCCGGGTATCCTACTACCAACAATCAGCTAAGGACTTCGTCAAACCCTCGTTAACAAGCTACCATCTATGATGGAAAAGTAACTATGCAACATGTTCAGGGGAGACAAACTACGTATGCTGCTGGAACAATGAGAAAATACACACCTGGAGCAAGTGGAAGCAACACGGGGAAACAACGGACTGTCATTTGTTACAATTGCAAAGGGGAGGGTCATATTGCCAAGCAGTGTACTAAGCCAAAGAGGAAAAGGGATGAAACGTGGTTCAATGATAAAGTGTTGTTGGTTCAAGCTCAAGCAAGTGGTCAAGTTTTAACAGAGGAAGAGATAGCATTCTTGGCAGATCCAGGACTTCCTGACACTCAAACCTCTCAGACTGTCATTACCCACAATGCTGCTTATCAAGCTGATGATCTGGATGCCTATGACTCTGATTGTGATGAACTCAACTCAGCCAAGATTGCTCTCATGGCGAATCTTTCTAGGAATGGCTCAGATGCACTCACTGAGGTACACAATCCAGATAATCTGACCTATGATTTAATCAATCAAAGTGAGCAGATAATGACGTCTTCTGAACAGTCTAATGATGTGAGTCAGACAGAAACTGAAATAATCAGTGATAGCAATATCATTCCTTATTCTCAGTATCTGAGTGAAACACAACAAGAAACTGTCCAGAATTCTAACTCTTCTACTCAACAAGATGTCCTGATATTATCTATGTTTGAACAATTAAATACCCAAGTGATGCACTGCACCAATGTTAATCTGGAATATAAAAGTGCCAATAAAGCTTTGACTACCGAGCTTGACAGATATAAAGAAGAGGTTAAAGATTTGAAAGAAATGCAAAATGTTGAAAACAGTTTTTCAGGATCAAATGAACAGTATGCCGAGATTGTACGTCTTAAGCAAACTCTTTCTGAACAAGTGCAAGAAAAGGATTCTTTAATGAAAACAGTTTCTGATCTCAAAAAGGATTTAAAAATGGAAGAAAACAGAAATATTGATAGAGAAATTGCTTTAGAAAAGAAAATTAAGCAACTTGATAATATCATTTTCAAAAGAGGTCAATCTGCGCAAACTGTTCATATGATGACTAAATCCAAAATTTGTTATGATCATTCCACGAAACAAGCTATCGGTTTTGAAAAACCTTTCTATCTGAAGAAAGTTCGGGAGTCAAAGCCAAAACTGTATGACGGGAATGTCATTCTTAAAATGGATGCTGTTGTGATTCCTGATTCTGATGAGACATTAATGCTTTGTGAAGAGAGTCGTTCAAAAATGCTTTTGAAAGAACAAGATCCAATGGTTGTAAAACATAAAGTGAACACTAAACCCATTAATTATGCTATTCTTAATAACGATTACAACAAACGATTTGTTCGACAATCTGATTTATATAGTGAACATGCCTATTGGAAAGCGACTTCGGTCCCAGCTTTAGACCCATCTCATTCTTCCACAACCGTCAAAGTTGAGGTTCCAAAAGAACTTCCAAAAGTAAGTATGGTGTATACTAGCTTGAAAGAGCTCAAACGCTATCTTACTGGCTTTGATCTGGTTGTCAAAGAAAGAACCACTGCCACAGCTATCACTGAGGGCACGTGGGGGTTTGAACATACAAAGGCTTGTTTTCGAGATGAAATCATTCCGTTTATAAAAGAATTAAAAGATATCTTCAATAACTTCAATCAATACTTGGTTGAAGAACTTGCCGATGTCCAAAAAGTCTTTTATCAAATGGAACAGGCTGTCGAACAACATCGCTTGGAGTCCAGAACTTTCGAAGTTAAAATGAATCAAGTTTTGAGTGAAAATGAACGACTCTTGGCACAAGCCATTGATAATGATATTGTAAAAACTGTTGTGAATTTGTCTGTGAATGAAGGTTGTGAAACTGTGAATGAATGTCAAAGGTGTCTCGAACTCAAGACTGAGCTTCTCAATAAAAAGGATTTTGTTGATAAAGAAACTTACGATAAACTTTGTAAGAGTTTTACGACTCTTGAAAAACATTGCATCACTTTGGAAGCTGATTCTCAACTTAATCAAGAAATTTTTCAACAAGAAAACAGTGTTTTAAATCAAAATGCTCCAAGTTTTACTCAGTTGTTTGAATTAAGTGAATTGAGAGCTCAGTCTCAAGCAAAAGACACAGTCATTGTCAAGTTGAAAGAGCAAATTAAGTCCTTAAATGGAAATGTGGATGATAGTACAGTCAAAATGGACATGGATGAAATTGAGACTCTTAACATTGAATTGGAACATAGAGTGACAAAACTTGTTACTGAGAATGAGCATTTGAAACAGACTTATAAACAACTTTATGACTCGATTAAACCAAAACGTGTTCAATCAAAAGAACAATGTGATGCGTTAATTAAACAAGTCAATATAAAGTCTGGGGAAATTTCTGATTTAAATGCAAAACTTCAGGAACAAGGTTTGGTCATAGCAGCCCTAAAAAATGAGTTAAGGAAACTTAAAGGAAAAGCGTTAGATAAGGAGGCTATTGAGACCCACTCTGTTGATCCAAATGTGTCTAAGGATAATATGGAACCAATCACGCCCAAATTGTTGAATAAAAGGACTGCTCACTCCTCATATATTAAACATACTCAGGAAGAAGCTTTGGTCGTTAAGGATATAGTTGAACATGTAAAAGCTAATTATCCTCACGATTCACTTTTAGAGTCTGCCTTTAGGTATACCAAAGTCATCCAGGATTTGCTTTCACACATAAGTAGATCTTGCCCTAGCATCAACAATTTTGGTCCTCAAATAGTTGAGGTCACACCAAGGAAAAAGGACAAGAAAGTTAGGTTTGCCGAATCACTCACATCCACAGAAAACACAAAAACAGACTCAACTTTAAACATAGTTTCTAACAAGCGTGTGTTGCATTCTATAGGAGTAAGACTTTCTACTAGTGCTAGCGGATCACAGCCTTCAGGCAATACCAAGAATGATAGTATTCGGCAAACACCAAGTAGTATTTTGAAGAATAAAGTAGAAGCTCACCCTAGGAACATTAAATCTAGTTTGAATAAAAGGAATGGTACTGTTAAAGTTCTGCGTCTGTGCAGAAGTCTAAGAAACAAGATAATTCTGATTATGTCTGTATTAACAGTGATGATTGCATGTCTTCTGATAATTTATGTGTTTCTAACTCTATGAATGATATGAAATTTCGTGCTAAACCTAAGAAGAGTAAATCTAAGAAAGATATTTGGAGTCTAAGAAAGCTATTTTGGAAACTAACAGGAAAAGTGTTCACTCATAATAGGAATAATTGGGAGACCTACGTCGAACCTTCACTATAGAAAGGAAAAGCGTGCCCTTTAACTGGAATTACCACTAAACTACTAATGAAGTGCCTTTAGGAAACCTATATTAATCTAGACTCTTAATCACTCAAACCTTGTGGTTTAAATTGGGATAACACAAGGAACCTAGGAAGAATAATGAATACTTGATATCCGTTAGCAAAATTTAAGGTATTAAAAAACCAATGTCTGCTAACAAACATGAACCCAGTAAATCCTGGGGATCCACAAAAACCAATATTCCATCTACTTCTCTTATGAATGCAGGTTGTCTAAATCGTCCTCTGGTCTTTTGGATTCCTGGGTTGCTCGAAGGCACATGACCGATTAAGATCGCTCTCCGCTCACGCAATTTCATCAGTAAATTCTTGGTGTACAGATAAATACGAAATGAACAAGTTCAAGATAATGGTTTAGAGACTAAACAGAAATGGGAATGTTACTATTTCTAAGGTTTATTACGTTGAAGGACTTGGCATAATCTATTTTCTGTGGGACAATTCTTGATTCCAATCCTCGGAGGTGGCTTGTCGTCACATCACATGCTTTAAATCGCAATCAAGAAGGTGTGGATTTGTTTGACGGGGATCTCGAGGGATAATCTTTATACACTCTTACTGGGAATAATGATGGCATCCTTCCATTTGTCTATTGTCAAAGGCTCTTAAACCAAGTCCTTGGTTATGGCATCGTCGTCTATCTCACATGAACTTTGTGCAATCAATCATCTTGCAAGACAAGGACAATGTACGAGGTCCCCTAAGCTAAGTTTGAAAAGTATCACTTATATTCTTCTGCATTGTGGCATTACAAAAGTTTAAAGAAACCCCCACAAACCCAAATCTGAAGATACCAATCATAAAACTCTATCTGTTCATATGATCTGAGTGTCTATTGAAAGAAGTACATCCCTCAGTTATTGTCGATGACTAATCTCATTTACATGGGTAAAATGATTGCGATCAAAAGATGAAGACTCGAGCTTTTATGATCAACTTATTGAAAGATGATCCAAGTACTGAGCTTAAGAAACCGTTCGTACTCATCGAACAATAATGGAACTGAGTTTGTTAAATCAGAACATAGCGTTAATATAATGAGAAGGTTGGCATTTCTCATGAAACATCAGTGGCACGCCTCTCGACACCACAGCAAAACGGTTTGTGACAAGACGAAAACGTGACGCTAATTTAAAGCATCCCCCCTATGTTAATTTATGCAAAAGCTCCTTTATTTCTATGGGCCGAAGCGGTTTCCACAGCCTGTTATACCCAAAATCGCTCCATGATACGCCGTCGTCACGGTAAAACACCATATGAGCTTTTACACGACAAACCTCCCCGAAAACTAATCGTATCTACAATGTGTTTATGGTGCACTTTGCTACCCAACCACGAATGATTAAGTGAGAATTTGGGCAAGTTACAACCAAAGGCTGATATTGGTAGATTTCATTGGATATGCTACCCACGACGAAAGCATTCCGGATTTACAACAGACACAAGACGAATAAATGAAACCATTTCATGTTGGATTTTGATGATCTGACTGCGAAGGCTTCTGAACCAGCATTCAGTACCATGTCTCGCCCTTCAGGAAATGACTCGTTATCAATCAAGTTCAAGACTTCGTTCCCAAACCCTCCTTCTTCAACACCATTTGTACACCTTCGAGATCTGACGGGATTTGTTTTTTCAACCGATGTTTGAACGAGTCACTATAATCCTAACCTATGTTGATTTAACAAGCACCAGAATCATTGCTCTATTCATGAAGTATTGCAACATGAACAAGCAGTATCACAAGGCTCACCATCCTCACTACATTGATCAAGATGCAACCATCTCCACGTAACATCTCCTACAACACAAGAAACTCAAACTCATATTCTTTCTCATGATGTTGAAGAAGATAATCATGATATTGAAGTCGCACATATGGGTAATGATCCATACTTTGGCATTCCAATTCCAGAAGTTACTTCTGATCAATCCTCATCATCAGATGTTATTCATACAATTGTGCCTCCAGATCACCAAGTTTCTGAACACAATAGCAAATGGACTAAGGATCACCCACTTGAGAATATAATCGTGTGCTCTCAGACAGACCATTTTCCAAGAACGACTACAACACCATGAACAAGCCTTATTCTGCCTACTATGATGCTACGTTACATCGTCCGAACCTAAAGAACTACAAAGATGCATTAACTCAAGCATGTTGGATTGAAGCTATGCAAGAGGAACTTCATTCATGAATTGTGAACGTCTGGAAGTGGAACTTGTTTCCCCTCCTGACAAAGCATTGTCATCTCCTTAAGTGGATCAATCAGGTTAAGCATGATGAGTTAGGAGGTATTCAGAAAAAACAAGGCTCGTTGGTCCGCTCGTAGTTTATCGCCAAGAGAGGGAATCGATTTTGAAAGAGTCATTTGCATCCCGGAAGTAAGATTAGAGTGCTATAACGAAATTTTCATGTCGTATGCTGCTCTGAAAGACAAAGGTCCCATCGATCAAATGGATGTGAAGACTGCGTTTCTGAATGGTAAATTCTTCGAGAAGAGTTTATGTTAAGCCAATCCGACGATTTGTGGATCCAACAAACCTAACTACTCTACAAGTTAAAAAAAGCTCTTTTATGTGTTGAAACAAGCTCCACGTGCGTGGTAGATAAGTGTCTTCATTCCTAATATCCAAGGACTCTCAAGAAGAACTAGTGGAATCCTACTCTGTTCATCCGTAGAGAAGGCAAGGAACTTCTACTGGTACAAATCTATGTCGATGATATTATCTTTGCTGCATCTACTCCTGAACTTTGTGATCTATTCGCTAAAATAATGTGTTTAAAATTCAAGATGTCGATGATGGGTAAAATCTCATTTTTCTTAGGACTACAGATTTCTCAAAGTCCCAGAGGCATCTTCATAAACCAATCTAAATATGCTCTTGAATCACTAAAGAAATATGGCTATGAATCTTGTGACCCAGTGGATACTCCCATGGTGGAGAAGTCCAAACTGGATGAGGATAAAGAAGGGAAAGCTGTAGATCCATCACACTATCGTGGTATGATTGGCACCCTCCTTTATCTTACAGCCAGTAGACCTGACCTACAATTTGCTATATGCATGTGTGCCCGGTATCAGGCTCGGCCTACCGAAAAGCACCTAAATGCAGTAAAAAGGATCTTTCGGTATCTAAAAGGAACCGTACATCGGGGTCTTTGGTATCCGAAGGATTCTTCCTTTGCACTAACAGCATTTGCAGATGCGGATCATGCTGGTTGTCAAGATACACGCCGTAGCACATCTGGCAGTATACAACTTTTGGGTGATAGACTTGTAAGCTGGTCGTCTAAAAGGCAGAAAAGCGCTGCGATATCCAGTACGGAAGCTGAATATATTGCTTTGTCCGGTTGTTGTGCTCAAGTCCTTTGGATGAGATCACAACTTACCGACTATGGCTTTGGATTCAATAAAATTCCAATGTACTGTGATAACAAAAGCGCTATTGCCTTATGCTGCAACAACGTTCAACATTCCAGATCCAAGCATATAGACATCAGGTTTCACTTCATCAAGGAGCATGTTGAGAATGGTGTGATCGAACTTTACTTTGTCAATACGGAGTATCAATTGGCGGACATCTTCACTAAAGCTCTTGGCCGAGAAAGAATTGAATTTCTTATCAACAAGCTAGGAATGCGGAGTTTTACGCCGGAGACTCTGAAACAATTGGCAGATGAAGTTGATGAATAGTGGTGGTACCTATTCAAATATCCTGTATAATAAGTAAATACTTAAAATCATAAAAACACAAAAAGATTTTTTTTTTTCATTTATATTTTTTATAAAATTTTTATAACACCAAAAGAGAAAAATATAAAATCAGAAAACCCCAAAAAAAAAAGATTTTCATTTTATAAAAACAAAATACAAAATTAAAAAATGAGAAAAATTCAAAAAGAAGTTTTTCAATGGCATGTCTTTTGCAAACGATAATATTTACGTCCCTAGAAATGTCTTTCAATAAAGACACGTGGTCATAAATAAAGTTCGTGCAAAAGTTCAAATGTTTTTTCAAAACATGCCATATGGCTTGCTATTATTTCAGATAGTAACCCTCTTTTCACTTTGAGGAAAACATGTTGTCTAAAAGACAGTTGTTCCTAACAACGGGAATTTATTCTCGGGCATGGTCTACTTTATGACCATGCAAAGGCTTGTGATTACTTTGCATCACAACCCGTGCTTCCTATATCCATAAGTGTACATTTCAGTGCATCTATGTGAATAAATAAGAGAAATCTTATTTATCATGGTGTTTGTTCTTTTGTCATATACAAAATCATTCCATCATCTGAAAATGATCTTCAAAAATACATTTGTCTTCTCAAACAATGACTACAGCTCTTTAAATAGAAAACGGGTCATTGCTTGAGGTGGAGAGAATGTCAAATTTGTTTTTCATGCTAAAATGAGCTGTTAAAAGGGAAAAAGTTTTTTCAACAATAGAAAGTTAATCAAGTTTAGCTTGCTTGGGCCTTATGTGTTAATTGTTTATGCCTTTAGGGTGTAGTTTGCTAATTTAAGTCTATAGGTGTGCAAGTATAACACTTTAGGGACCATAAGTGCTAATTGTTTAACTTGAATACACCTTATAAAACTTACTTGGCATAATTAATAATTAAGTAATCATGAGGGGCCTAAAGTGTTAATAACAATCTTGGTTTAAACCTTTTCCATCCTACCCCGTCCACATCACTGTTCACACACTCTCACACACTCAAATCAAACCCTTTTCATTCTTCTTCTCAAGATCATAACCAGATTAAGGTACTCTTTATAAAACGTTCCTTACACTTCAAATAGATCATATCATATTCGAATTGTGCTTTCATGGTGATTTGATCTCGATCGGGTTCATCAAAATCGAAGCAAGATGAAATCTCGAAATTGAATGAGGCATTTTGCTCTGATTGGAGTGTAGAGCAATATATTATCACAGTTTTATCATTAGAGTTAATTTCAATGTGTAATCGATTGATTTTGTGCTTGAAAATTAGGGTTGTGCTATATGTTGTATGAATGTTAGGAGTTATGTGTGGAATAGCAATATTATGTTATGTTATGTCATGTTCATCTCATCTAGCGTTAGTTCCTATTTTTTCTTCTCGATTGTCTATGTGGTGTATTAATTGCTCGTTAGATAATTCACTTAGTGTGGACCGATCGAGTTAATGACGATCGAACGAGTGTTATCTAACCTGGACCGAACGAGTGACTGAAAGTGAGGACCGAACGAGTGATTTGTAATACGGACCGAACGAGTGAAACACTATAAGGACCGATCGAGTGAAATCTAGTAAGGACCGAACGAGGGGATCCAGTGAGGACCGAATGAGTGATTTGTAATACGGACCGAACGAGTGAAACACTATAAGGACCGATCGAGTGAAATCTAGTAAGGACCGAACGAGCGTCTGATGGTGAGGACCGAACGAGTGACTAATTGTATGGACCGAACGAGTGATTGCAAACATGGACCGAACGAGTGACTGCTGGTGAGGACCGAACGAGCGTATGATAATATGGACCGAACGAGTGTTTGAGTATATGGACCGAACGAGTGATATTTAGTGGAAACCGATCAAGATGTTTCTTTGAGGACCGAACGAGTGAAAATGTTATCAACACTTAACCAATTTTGTGACATAACACACTTAAGATCAGATTTTTT
>BQNB010001939.1:0-20596 GCA_026074375.1 Tanacetum coccineum | reverse complement strand
CATATATTAAAAACTCATAATTCTTACAGAATTCGTATTTTGAACGATTAAATACAAAAAGTAAGTAAAGTGTGATCTCCCTTAGACTCCAGGTGGAATTCTTCAAAGATTGGAAGCCTTTTTCGCCTCTCCAATTGGCTGTGGAGGAAGTGATGTCGGAATAGCTTGAATGATGCCTCTATTTATAGATATCGAACTTGTTTTGGCGTAACCAGTAAAGGTGTTACGCCGTAACCAACTTACACGACATTCCATAATTAAGCAGCTGTTACGGCATAACCAGATATGGTGTTACGCCGTAACCTTCATATAACTTCCATATGCACGTGATCTTCATTCCATATTTGTGAATCTTCATGGTTACGGCGTAACTAGATAAGGTGTTACGCCGTAACTATAATTTTGATGAGATTTCCTTCCAAATATAGGGTTACGGCGTAACTATTTTTGGTGTTACACCGTAACATTCTTCAGAATTTACACTTTAAGTCCTTTTCCCTTGTTTTTTGTTCATTTCCTGCATTTCACATAAAAACTATAAAACAATAGAAAATATCTCGTTTTCGAGTGTTAGTGAAACATTTGCAGGTATTTTAGGGGATATTTTGCCACCAAAAAGTATTAAATATTTGATGTTATCAGCTCTAGTGGTGGAGATATGTATCCTTTCCAAACTTATGATAGAATACTCGTCACGACCGAGCAATTGAGCGAATTAGTTACATGTTACCACATAGATTAGTTGAGTGATTTGAGTGTTTTCATCTTCCTATTTCGTGAGGTGTTTCTTTGTGTACTTGTAATAAAATGGGCTTTTCTACCTAGACAATAGCAATATGAGGGTCATTTAACCTACTCTTTAAAAGTATTTTACAACACAACCTTCTAGACCTCGTAATTAAAAGCACGGAAAGTATATACTAGCACCTCACATAAGTGTTTGGGATTCTCTCTTTCTCTCGGATTGTATAATGAATATAACATAATCGTGAGAACCAGAAAAATCAACACTCAATAACCTGTCCTAGACATATAAATACCATAGGTTTAGTAAAGGATCAAACCTCCACCGCTAGGCGCAAGCATTATTCATTACTATCTAAAAGGACTTTTTAAGGGTTGTGGGGTGTAGGTGTAAGCTGAGTGGCTTTGGGTGAATTTGGAGTGGAAGAGTTAGCTAATTATTTATATGAATACACGCTGGTTTGGTTGCTAAGCCAAGACTCGGACGAAGATATACAAACTCTACACAACTCTACATCAATCTCTTTCTTTTTCTTTTCTTGACTCTATGATAAACATAAACATAAGCAAATGGCAGCACATACATTTTTTTACTTTTTTATATACAATTTTTTTGTACACTTTTGCCCTGCCATTGCTTAAACATATAATACATCATGAGGTTTTCTAGATACACCTCTACACTTGAACTTTTAAATACTTGATTATTTACAATCTAACTAATGACCCGTCTTGAGGTGGATCAAAATAACATGGAGATCATCTAACAAACATATGGGGGTATTGACTTAACTTTTCTTCCCCATTCTTCCGTGAAATAAATACTACCATGAATCCCAATCGTCCCAAAACTGTATTTACAAGGATAAGAACTTAGCAACCGTGTACTCAAATAATTAACTTGGGTTAAAACAATAATGTACTAAAAGCGAGTACATACAAGGTAGGCTAAGGCGATTTGGGTGTAACGATTGGTTTAAGGGTTAACAATGCTCTTCATTAATAGTCAGGCTTAACCAGATAATTACGAGAACCGTGAAAAAGGATAGGCTCGAAGGGTTGTACTAGGGGTATCCTGCACTAGATATGAGTGCATGACAAAAGGGTGTGGGAATAGTTTATAATATCGATGTGGACCAACATAAACAATTACAAGTTTAAAACATGGGTCTTTAAAATCCTAGCGCCTCATATCTAGAAAATCCTAATACTTACAATGCGGTCTCAGGATGCATTACAAAAACAAGTTCTAGAATTTAATATACTACCAGTACAATCATATAGTTTAATACCGATACCAATGCTCCAGAAAAGGCGACAAAGACCATACGTACACATCCGTAAACGACGAATAGACACATATGACACTCACTCTTAACTCGAGAAAGCTAAAGGAATAAAACTATCTTGGTAACAATAATGGATACCCGAAATCCTATAGATCATAAGGCGAACCTTACATTTTTTTGGGTGAAGACTGAGGGTTTTTTGTGCTAGTCATACACATTCCTATCCATGAGACGCTATTAATACTCGGTTTTCGTCGGAATGTGTCATAAAAAAATTTAAATTTGGATCAAAATTACCTTTTCATGCTATGTTTCGGTATATTACCTATCATTTTAAGGACAAAGCAAATGGAAAATGAAGGAATAGTTTCTAAGGATTATTTCCTCCCCTAGACTTAAGTTGAACATTGTCCATAATGTTCTATAGAAGTACCCGTGAAAAACGAATAAAGGGGAAAGAAAATAAGTAAAAGAAACTAGTACTCCCTTGGTTTACTCAATAATGGAGAAGAAACATGCGATAACTAGTTAAATCGTCCTCCAAGAATCATCTAATGAAAACATCCTAAGATCTTCCAAGCTTCTTCTTGTCAAATATAACCTGTAATCAAAGACAAAGACAAAGACAACTACACCAAGCGTAAAATCCATGGGATATATACAATAAGAGTTTAGGGTTTCGAATCTATTAAAACAGTAAAGACAGGATGAGAGAATTGTTAAACTCAGTGTTTTGCAGGTTTATAAAAGAACTTAAACTTTCTTAAGTGTTGTAGAAGTTATATTTTCAAAAATACTTAAAATTTTCGAGCTTTCCTATAATTAGGCGTTTGACGCCGTCAGGAATATCCTGACCCCGTCACAAGTGTCAGGGTGACGGCGTCGCGTGTAAGTCGTGACACCGTCTCCACACTCTTTGAAAACTTATTTTTTTGTTTTTGATGAAAAATTTCCTGCACTCATTCTTATAAGTTGTTTTCCTGTACAAAATGCTGCATAACAACCTGAGAATTAATAATTCAATCATATGACTCGAAACTGACGCGGATTAATCTAAACAATCTATTTTAAATGTTTGAATTTAGTTCTAAAACCGGATATTTCCTCTACACTTGTTTTGTTGCAAAATAACTTTGATTGCAAATAGGACAAAGTTACAAACAAACAAAGCATGATTACAAAATAATTCAAACATAATAAAATAAACAATAAAGAATTAAAACACAAGACACTCCTAATGTGCGGGAAAAGTAAATATTGGGTTGCCTCCCAAAAAGCACTTTTCTTTATTTACATGTCTTGTAGCTAGACTCGAAGTCACACGTCCTTACGTAACTTCTCCTTTGTGCCTCTTGGCCTCTCTTTCCAATTTCATTAGGTGTCAAATTTCTTTGCTTATACTTTCGTCTTATCTGTACTCGGGTCCTAAAGTCAGACTATCTGAGTAATAGGTTTTCCCACAATCATCGTTATTCTCAAGGACCAAAGGGTGGTATGGAATCGGTATTTACATCCTTAAAGTCTATATGGTTAAACGCTTCCATCTTATGAGGCATCTTAAATGTGATTTTCTCGTTATCTTTTTCAAAAGTAACCGTTCCCTCCTCCTGATCATAAATGAGACCAGTTTTTCTTGCAAATGGTTTTCCAAAGACTACTTCTCTTAGGTGGTGATCTATAATGCTAGTGGTATCCTCTAAAATCATGAAATTACATTCGTATGTGAAGTTTCCTATGAAAACTTTTAAACTCCTGGCCCTTCCTACAAAGTTGCTGTTCTTACTAGGGTTGGATGGTTTCTGTCTCGAATCTAGCCCTTTATTCATGATCTCTTTGTAATGTTGTTTAGACATAACATTAATTAGTGATTCTAGATCGATGTAAGCTTGTCTTTTAAGGAAGTGACCAATCATGCAAGAGATCTTAATGTTATTTAAGTTTCCGGTTCTTATCTTTGCCCTTACCTAAGATGGTTTGGGGTATTTTAAGAGCCACTCGTGATATTCTAATTTCTTCAAGGTGGGGAAGGTATCAAAGTATTCTATTTCATCCGACCCGTCTAATGAGTCAACGATCCTACTATCCTCAAGCCATGCCTCAATTTCTCCCTTTTTCTTAGGATTAAGAAACTCACTATTTGAGGTAGAACAAGATGGATTCGCACTCTCCATAATGAAGAGTGGAATAGTTAATGAAAATTACGAACAAACAGACAAAGAAAAGATAGACTACGAGAAAGCTAATATGCGGAAATTAAAGTCTTACTTGAAAGGATTCAAGCAAGTAGAACTAAGTTAAACTATGATAGAAACCTAACTATTCCCCACGCAGCGGCGCTAAAAACTTGATGCGGTTTTCGTAAGGGACTTCTACAAGAAGTTTTACAACTCCCTAGGCAGAGTACCTAACCGATGTAGTAGTATAGTCAAGACTCGAGGGTTGTTATAGTTCTCTAGGGGAATAAGTTGGGAAGGCTTAATCACGGTCTAACAAAATTCTAGGGGTTGAGAGAAGATTATTTTTATATTTTTATATTTTATAAAAGCGAGTAAATCTATGGTTTGATAGGTTGGTTTGTTTAACTATTAACTAAACTAATTTATATCTAATCTACTGGAGATAACTTTATGATAATTGAATGTATTTACTTAATCATGCACTACTTATCAGATTGCTTCTCCTAATCCCGTTGCCTTGTCACACTTGTGATGATATGTGTAAGTATTTCCTAGGTCATGAACGGATTACACGAACCTGCTGTCTATTTAATATTCTGTTAGGGCAACACATAAGTAAGGTAGTATGAATACTATTACAAGGCCCCTAAGAGTACATTAAATGCATGTGAAATAACTTAAGAGGGATCAACCATATAAAGGGGCAAGGTAGTATGAAGACTGTTACCCGATGGTATCCATTCTACGCACTCGCGTTTCCCTAGACGTGTCTACAGCGATACAGACAAAAGCTGGTTTTCTAGAACCTAACGTGCACAATCATCAATCAAAAAGCAACAGTAAAAAGATCTACAATTTGACTTTCATGCAATCATAAGCAAATACAAAGGAGGGTTTAGCCTCACATGTTATAAAGGAAGCAAAGAGATAAATCAATCATGCAACACATAGACATATTGAATGATTAAAGATAAATAACCTTACTTGAATTAAAACATGGATTCAAGGTAGTACAATAGGGTTTTGAGGCCCTAAAAATGACCTATGAAGCTGCTACAAGAGCTATGGTTCGTCTCCCTAAAGTTATATAAAGTTACACACTTAAAACCCTAAAATCAATTTAGTATATATAGAGATATCACTACGACAGTGTCACGTTGTAATCCTGACGCCGTCGCTACGTAGATGATGCTAGATCCTCATTAAGTTGGCCACGTCCTGACGCCGTCGCCAAATCTCTGATGCCGTCACTAGATGGATCACGACGGGGTCGCTTTATGCCCATGACGCCGTCACACGCCCTGTAATTAATACCTCTTCTAGGATTTGGTGTAGGTCCGTAATCTCGTCTGTTTTTTCTCTAAATGAGCCCAAGTCACGTGTATTTCCTCCAAATGCCATCCAAGTGCTAAAAACCTAAAAGCAAACGATTAAGCACATAATCTGGGCATATTTGCATGATTTAAGCGGTTAAATGACCCCGAAATAGTGTATAAAATGACACCTCATCAATTCACATAAAAAGGTTTTGGGTTTCGACCATACTAATTAATTAAACTAAATTACCATCTTTTTTGTCAGAAAACACACCTTTATATACTTGTATTTTCATAAACAACCCAAGATAAAAACTACTTAGTTCTTCAGATATTCAAGTCAAACAAGTCAAGTCGAATACTTTTTAGCTCTACATTAATGTGAACTTGTTCTTTCTAATCCGTTCACCTTATAAGTTCTCGACTTCTTCATCGTGTTTGTCTGTCATAAACCTAGAATAAATTCCCCAGGATCACAAGCAAAGTTCATTTGGACTTATCAATTTTTCATTACCATTCATCTTCAAGATTAGCACGATGAAAGCACATAACCGTGCCGACAAATATGAAAAACGACATGAATTCAATTAACATAGCTCCGATGCTGATTAGATGAGCATGCCTTAAGATAATAGGGATGGCTATGCTGCCTACTACTGAAGCTCCTGTTAGGAATTTGGCAGCATCTATCCACCTGCCATAGAAAACCAACAGCTTCATTAGAGATAGAGGTGGCAACATGGGCGGGTCAACAAGTCAGTTGGATTTTTAGCTTAGGTCTGGTTGATCCTAAACCTACTTGTCCAAAACTGTTTAGTTTTGATAATCAAAATAGTGTGCCTAATATAGTTACGATTACAAAAGTTGTACTCTTTCAATTTGTATAAGATAATCTAGGAAGCTAGATAATTTAGAAAGCTGTATGTAAACTTAGTATTACTTATGAAAGGGGTTGTTTGGATGGGACACAAATATCAGACACTGTTATGAAAGGGGTTTTTTGGTTGGGACAGAATAGACACACACAACTTTGATTTTATTACTTGACTTCCCACACATAAAGATACAAACTAACACTTATTTATAATACATTCATAACTTCTGGAAGGGCCTAAAAACAAAACCTACACTACATAACTGATATAAACTACTAAAGTAAAACTGCAAAGGAAACCACTATTTCAAATTCAAAAACACAGACTTAGGCTTCGTTTGTTTTTTCAGAGGTTTTACCTCTTTATCAGCAAACTATGTCTGCAGAAGAAGAGTTACATCTAAAGTCTTCATCCGCATGAAAAAGACCGTTAGTTTTTTTTGTTATATTCAAGTACTTCTTTCATTCATTTTTTTCTTTATCTTTTTCACCAGTGTTTAGATGTGGCAAAACATTTCATTTTTTTACTTTTCCTCTATTTTTTACGTTTTCGTCCAGTTTTTACGTTTTGACCATTATTTTACCTTTTCGTCTGTTTTTACGGTTTCATCCGTTATTTAACGTTTTCGTGTTTTTTACCTTTTTCCTCTGTTTTTTGTACTTTTTTTACCTTTCGCTTGGTGTTGTTGTTTTTATAATCTTTGCGTTGTTTTTTTTACGTTTGCGTCTGTTTATTTACGTTTTCGTCCGGTTTTTACATCTTCGTCCGTTTTTTACGTTTTCGTTCGTTTTCAGCTATTTTTTTCACGTTTCGTCTGTTTTTTACGCATCCGTACGATTTTTACGTTTTTGTCCGATTTCATCCGTTTTTTTTACATTTTATTTTTTCTCTTTTACTTTTTTTGATTTTTTTTTTTTTCTTTTTTTTTTTATTTTTTTTTTTTTTTTTTAGTCTGTTTTTTATGTTTTAATCCTTTTTCGTCGTTTTGTCTGTTTTTTTACATTTTTGTACGTTTTTACGTATTCGTCCGTTATTGCACGTTCTCGTTTGTTTTTTTTACGTTTTCGTCTGTTTTTACACGTTTTGTGCATTTTCGTCTGCTTCTGATGAAAGTGAACGGAAACGTTAAAAACGGACGAAAACGTACGAAAAACGTATGAAAAACGTACGTAAACGTAAAAAACAAACGCAAACGTAAAAAATGGACGAGAACGTAAAAAAACAGACGAAAACGTAAAAAATGAACGAAAACGTAAAAAAAGGACGAAAGCGTAAAAAAACGGACGAAAGCATAAAAAAATCGGTCAAAAACTAAAAAAACGGGCGAAAACGTAAAAATACGGACGAAAACGTAAAAACCAGACTAGTACGTAAGAAATTGAATGAAAATGTAAAAAACAGGTGAAAACGTAAGATAACGTGCGAAAACCAGCGAAAACATACAAAAAGGGAGGAAAACGAACGAAAACATATGAAAACGAACGAAAAATTTAAAAGGCGGAGAAAACGAACGAAAATGTACCAAAACAAACGTAAACGTAAAAAATGGACAAAAATATAAAAAAATAGACGAAAACGTACCAAAACGAAGAAATAGCGGAAAAACGTAACCAAACGAATGAAACGTTAAAAAACAGACCGAAAAATAAAAGACGTATGAAAACGTAACAAGACGTATGAAAACGTAAAAAGACGAACAAAACCGTAAGAAAACAGATAAAAACTCATAAAAACGTATGAAGACGTAAAAAGGTGAAAAATTGGGTAGTTGGGTGAGAGGTGGTGTTGAAGAAGTGGAAAAAAGTGAAAGATTATGTCTGAAATATTAAAGAAGTTAGAAGTGTTTTTTAGCACTTATGTCTACAAAAAACAAACACATTTCTTTGGTAACCTCTTCCCTCCTGCAGACAAAAGAGGCAAGAAGTGCTTTTTTTAGAAAAACAAACAAAACCTTAATGTTTCAGCTGGTCACTTTGACTTATTTGAGTTTATCTCAACACTGTATGCATTACATTACACTCTTGGCAACTTTCGACCTATATGACCTATTTCCTATTCAAGTAATTTGTTTACTTTACCTCTTTGACATGCGAGATTGAAACATAGTCTCAAACGACCCATTCATAGATATATGGGCTAGTAATTGCCTCTGCATTTTTGTAACATTGTATTTGGCTTTTTGAGCAAATAAGTGTTTTAGGGAATCTAAATGAAATATACACTTGGCAATAATAGGAGGTTTTGGAAAAATACAGAAAAATATGATTGTTCTCATTCGCATCTACATTTCTATCATTTTTTATAATGGTTAATCTAGCAAAGTTTGATGCTTCTCAGCAACAACAATGGTTAGTTTGCAATAAAATGTCAAGGGGTGCAACGGGTGAAAGATTTACTCACCTGTACATAGAATATTACATATAAATGGTATAGTGTGCTGGTTTTTCAAAAGGGGAGCTAGAAACCAAAAAGGTTTGGCATTTGTGTTGATTTGTTTGGTTGTAAAGATGGCAACATCAACCCAGTTGTAGATTAAGGAGTCGGTTCAATGTCACATGAAATGCGGTTAGCTTCGGTACGGGAACGCGGTTTACTAAGTCCCTAAAATTTGGTAGGCATGTGTGTAGTCTCATTTTAGTATGCCCGGTTCGCTTTGGTTCGATGTCATATTGGTTTGGATTCTGGTTTTTAGTGAAGTGACGATCATTATCGATCTCACGAGCCTTTGTAATAGTTAGACAATTTTATGTATTATTTAGTAAGCTAACCGGGCCAAAGCATAGAAAGCCCATGGCAAGCCCATAGAAATCCCGGTTTACCCTTTGTTTAAAAGCCCTCTCCACACACGGAGAGGGTGTTGGAAGAATTCATTTTACACACACTCTTTAGTGTGTTTCTTCCATCCATCTCTCTCTCTCTAACTTTCTCTCTCTAGTTCATATTTGTGTGAAAATTAAGATCCTACAATTGGTATCAGAGCCAAGGTTTGATTTTGGGACAATAAAATCTTTAGTGATTATTGTTGTTATTTGGAGCTTATTCTCGGCTTGTTTAGGATTTTTTTAATCGGCTTATTTTCTTTTCTTCTTATTTTCACTCTCGTCACAATAATAAGCTCATATTTAAGAAAATTCCCATCTGTTGACCTATTAATGATAATATGGGCTTTGCTTTGTGGTTTCTAGGTTTGTGTCATGTTTTAAAAGAAAACGTAGCTAATAACTTAATACGGTTTGTTAACAGTATGTAGTTAATAACTTAAGTCTTTGGTAACACTTCTTTCTTCTATTTAGTTTTTGGTGGCTTATGTTTTCATTTTGGGCTCATACGATTTTGGGCTTATTAAACAGTATGTAGTTAATAACTTAAGTATTGGTTAGACATTATTTACATACTGCTTTTGTGTTTTTGTTTTCTGGGTTTGTCAAACGCAAATGCTAGAATCTTTTAAGGTTTCAAGACTGGGCATATTTGTAGTTCTTTGCCTTAACAGCTTATTTTAGAGCTCATGTTTTTGTTGGCTTATACGGTTTGAACAAACAAGGAGACATTGTTACCAGATGATTTTCGAGCTTATTGGTGGGGTTTTGTGAGTCTCTTCTCACCATGGTTTACAAAAACAGAGCTTGAAACGTTAACCTTCAAATCTTCATGAGCTTAATAGTAGCTTTTCGTAGCTTTGTTGTCTAGGTTCTCATGGCTTATTTTCGTTGAAACATTGCTTATTTGTATTATAAGTAGCTTATTCAAGCTTTTGGTTAGCTTATTCTCTTTGTGTGGTCCACGGTTTGTGCACAAAGACAAAAGAAAGGAGACACAGATCCTAGAAACAAGCTACAAGGACAAGGACGTTTTGTTTGTTTGTTAAAAGACAAGAAAGAGTACGATAGCGAGTTGATAGTGGTCCCCTAGTTTTTGTAGTGAGTTGGCTAGAGTAGCGACTTATGCAAGCAAGTTGAACAGGTTTTCGAAGACTTTTATAATATAGCGAATTGGTAACGAAACTCTGTCCAGTTTGAAACTTGTTAGCGAGTTGATCTCGTAACTTCTAGCGAGTTGTTAAACCATATAAACCAAAACTCTGCCAATGTTCATTCATTCTATGTAACTCGCAATAAGAACAAGCCATATAACGAACTTAAGCTTAAACGATTGAGTTTCGAGTGATTTTAGGTTTTTCGGGTTTCAACTTCGTTTGTTCGCGGGACTTTTAACTTATATCATTACAATCGCGGTCTTTCAACGATCATTGTGGTGTATTTACTTTTAGTCGTCGATAACCGTACCACTCCACGAGAATAAAAATACTATCGTTTCTTTGTAAGAATAACTCAACGAGGAAGACGAGTTCTGTCTTGGCGCCAAAGTGTTTTTTATAAACTAATTTCGAATTTTACAATTTTAGTCCCTGGACTTAAGGACCGTTTCACCATTCGTCCTTTGTTTGGTTATAACCCTTGAAGTTCAAACTGTTTTACACTTTTAGTCTTTAGTGTTAAATATATTTTTATTATTTTTATTTTATTTTTGATTTTAATTATAAAAAAAGGTTTAACTAATTTTAATATCTTTTAAAAGTTCTCACCTTTAGTCCTTTATTGGTAATTGTTTTTCACCATTCGTCTTTCGTTTCAAAACGACTTTCAACATTAGTCCTTAATGTCAAAAGTGTGGCACCGTTAGTCCCTACACCCATAATTAACAACCGTTAAGCATTTAACTTGGATTTCAATTACACCATTTGTCCTTGTTTGTGTTTTAATCAACCGTTAATTATTTTAACTTGAAATAGTAGTAACCGTTCATCCTTTTAGCTCATCAATCGTTAACAAAAGTTCAAGTTCTTCATTTACAACAACGATTTCACCAAAAATGATCCATAACAATTACCATTTCACAGTTTTTTCTTGATTTTGTAAAATCCCGTAAAAGTTTTTCTTTTCTCGATTTAAATTATAGATTTGTAAAATCCCGTGAAGTATAATTTCATTCATTTAACCACATCATCAATCACTTAATCTACTTTAGATCCTTAATTTAATTTCACACATTGAATTTTAATGGAATCTTCAAATTCAAATTCAAAAAAGAGAGAGCCGCAACTGACGCAACGTCTCGTAAAACAAAGGCACTCCCACTACATGGCATGGCTTGAACAACTCGAGACACATCTTTGTAATCTCTATCTCAATAGTTCGTCTCATGTTGTTGATGCATTTAAACCGACATTTCACTCATTCTTCGGTGAAGAGCATCAGACTTTCAGATTGAAAATGTTCCATAATCTGAATCAGTTAAGGCTACAACTTAAAAGAGAGAATCTTCTTGAGGTTAATCCAAGGACTTGTCTTGAAGCACTCCGAACATAATTCAAGGAATTTTTTGCATCAAAAATGGTAACATCATCAGAACATCTAAATCAATGTTGGCAAAAAGATTTCAAAGAATACACGTTCTGCGAATCTGATACTTATAGACGTGATTTACTTGAGAATCTGGATACACTTGAATCGGTCATTCATAGAGCTATAATTACATACGGTAGATTATAGCTACAGTCACAAGATGTTCAGATCAATCAGGTTCAAGCAGTGGATGACAAGTTGAGTGTCTCAAAAAGCAGTTGGATAAATACTGAAAACAACAATGCACTCAGTACATTAGTGAATGAAACTCAGTTACAACATCATGAGAGTTTGGTCACTGAGAGTACAACATTGGAGGCTAATTTGAGCATGGACGTTAATGCATTAGATGTTGGGTTGGCTGTTACAGAAAGTAATAGGACAAACTCATACAAGCAGGATACAAGCAGTAGTTCAGGGAATTATATCACACATGTTGTGGATGCAGATATCAGACCAATAAATGACCCAGTGCCATCTGTTGAGGTACATTTGACTGCTCAACATAATGTCATTGCTAATGAACAACAACATACTGATCAATCTAAACCAAGATATGACACGAATCTGTTGGAAAAGGTTGATAGCAATACCACTCCTGATTCAACAAATATGAGTCATAGAGGAGGAGAGATTGACCAGGATGCTGAACATGATCAAGTAAAAAGTCCGTTGCTTAAGGCTGAGTTTCTCAAAACGAATGATATGGTTGAAAAAGAAGCTTATAATGAACTTTCAAACAGATTTTTACAACTTGAAAAACATTGTATTTCACTTGAAATTTCAATACAACAAAAGGAAGAAAGTTTTCAAAGTAACAAACCATGTAAGAATCAGGATTCTCCTGAATTTCGTGAATTTTTTAAGATAAATGAATTGAAAGCTCAGCTAAAAGCCAAAAACTCAACCATCAACAACTTGAAGAAACAAATTAAAAATGTGCATGAGAAGAGTAATGAAGACAATGTTAAACATGACATTGATCTAATTAAAACAATTAACATCGAATTGGAACATAAAGTGGCTAAATTACTTGCAGAAAATGAGAGGTTAAATAAGAAAAATAAGCATTTAAAACAGACTTAAAAAGAACTTTATGATTCTATAAAAAAGACACGAACTCAGATGAAAGATCATAATGACTCACTGATTGCTCAAGTAAATAGTAAGACTGTTGAAAATGCTGATTTAAAGGCTTAGATTCAAGAAAAGGTTTTTACGAATGCAGCATTAAAAAACGAATTAAGAAAGCTAAACGGAACTAGTGTGGATACTAAGTTTGCAAAACCATCAATCTTGGGGAAACCGGTTTTACAACCACACAGAATCCAATCAGTTATTAGACAACCGAATGCGCTTATATCTGAACGACCTAACTTTACAAAACCACAGTTTACCTCCCAAGTTAATGTGAATAATGTTTTGTCAAAACCAGACGCTCCTCATTATTCACCTAAATTTAGATAATATGTGCTTGCAAAAACTCATCACGTGATTGCACCTGGCTTATCTAGGAATAGTCAAGAAGAATCTTATGGTTCAAATGATATGGCTCATAATCACTATCTAGAGGAAGCTAGGAAAAAGACACAAGAAAGAAATTAGAATTCAAAACCTAGTGTGATGCCTTTGGTTTGATTACAAAACACAGCTAATGGTAGTACTCCAATCCCTAAAAGAACGAATCAAACATTTAGGAGTTTGCCTACATCTAAGAATAGTTGCGTAACAATTACGGTTGTGCCCAAAGCAGATCACTTTAGGAATTCTAGTTCTTTTTCAGATTCCAAACATTTCTTTTGTTCTACATGTCATAAATGTATCTTTAATGCAAATCATGATGCTTGTATACCAAAACTCCTGAATGAAGTGAATTCACGTAAGGTTAAACCCCATAAGACTAAAAACAGTAACAACCCCGTAGAACAAAAAAGTCATACTCAGAAACCTGGTAGGCAGATCTCTTCAGGACATAGGTTTTATCCCAAAAAGACTTTCGTTATGTATGGGAAAACATCTCCTAGGTCTTGTCTTAGGTGGACACCGACGGGTAGAATTTTCAAGCTTGCTGGTCTTAGGTGGATACCTACTAGAAAGATGTTCATCGATAGCACAACTAAGGTTGACAGTGAACCCCTAAATGTTTCAAATAAAGATATCACTAACCCATATGAATTCAATCAAACTCTTAATGTCAGTGCAGGTACTCTTAACCTAAGTGCAGGTACATCTTTTAATCCTAATAAGGAAAGACTCAGAGTTTTGTTCCCAAAAAGACTGATATCTCATAAACCAGGGTTTAAGGGATTCTAATCTGATGCACACAAACAATGACGTCTGTTCACATCAGTTCAGTCCTCGCTCTTCAACGACAGATGGCGTCTGTAGACAACACTTCAGGCCCCGCTCCTCAAAGAAAAGAAAGGTGTACGCTTTAGTGCGCTTTATCTTTAAAAGAAGAGAAATCTTCTTATTTATGAGCAGTCTTATCAATGACTTCTATAAGTTCTCATGCTCGTTCAGTCAACAAGTGGATCAACGTACATTAGCTTGTATTTTAATTCACTTGTTCATCAAAAATGGCAACAACTTATGCAATTTTTAAGGGGGAGAAAAGTGAATAAAATGAGATCAATACGGTTTAACTCGAATAAGATCTTTTCAATATAAATGTGCTCCCGTCTTCAAATGGTCATATGATCAATGTCTTCTGAATAACTCAGTTCAGGACCCGAGCCTCATCTAATGACTCCTGGAACAATCAATTCAGGACTCGATTAAAATATTCCATCTTCAACACTTGTTGTCCCACCAACAACCAAATGTTGATCATCCAGTTCCTGAAGTTCCTACTCTAGTTCATGCTGCTTCAACTAGTTCATCTTCCTCAACAACAATTGATCAAGATGCACCATCGACAAGTACCTCATAAACCACTTTGGAACAACAATCCTCAGTTATTCCACAAGAACCTAGTTCTGAAGAAACAACTTTACAAGGGATCATTCCATCAAATTTGCATCATCTTAACCAATCGTTTGATACTCTCACTAAGTTGACAAAGAAAGACCCATTGGAGAATGTTATTGGCGATCCTTCTAGATCGGTTTCGACAAGAAGTCAACTACAAGAACATGCCATTTGGTGCTACTTTGACGCAAATGACAATCCAATTCCATTAGGTGGGAAACAGTCTGGTTGAAATCTGCTATCTCAAAGGAAGAATAATGGTGGTAATTCTTCATGTATCCTATGTACATATTTAAAACCAAAGAGAAAATAAAAAAAGAATATAAAACCTACAAAAACCATAAAAATCAAAAAATAGAAAATACAAAAATATTTTTCAAGACATGTCTTCTGAAAATCGATAATATTTACGGACCTAGAAATGTCATTCAATAATGACACGGGTCTTTAAATACAATTCGAGCAGAAGTTCAAACTTTTCAAAACATGTCTTTATGGCTTGTAGTTATTTCAGACTGCAACCCGCTTTTCAGACTGAGGAAAGCATGTCGTCAAAAAGACAGTTGTTCCTAACAACGGGTAATTAATTTTTCTCGGGCATGGATTACTTCATATCCATGCATCATGGGTTATGAATACTTTGTACATAACCCTAGATTGTTTACAATAAGTATACATGTCAGTGCATTTATTTGTCAAAATAAGAGAAATCTTATTTTTATTGGTAAAAAGTTGTCTTTACAATGAATCAGTGTTTTCAGTAATCACAAAAAGGTTTTCAAAGACAATTCGACCACTCACACAATGACAACAACTCTTTAAATAGAAAACGGGTCATTATTTGGAGGGGATAAAGTGTCATATAATAATCTTTTAAAACGGTCTTTTAAATAAGTCACGGAATAAACGGATAAAGTTTTTGATAATGACGGATAACAATTTAAAGGGGAGTTAATTTATATTAACTACAAGGGCTTTAGATGTCATTTATTTCAAACTTTAGGGACTTATTTGCAATTTAAGACTTAGTGAATTCAGGCTTTAAACTACATACGACTAATATTGCCAACACCTCATAGTTTGTAAAAAGACTTAGGAATGTTTGGAAATTCTTTCATAGTTTTAAAAGTCTTGAAATTGATTCTCACAGAATAGATTTAAGCTTATTAATTCTTCAAACACGATCTCAAGTATGGGTGCGTACAAGGTTTTGCTGATTCCGAGGTATCGAAACCAGCAAGGGGGAAGGAGTAGATACACTGAAAGGTACAACAAGTACACATGATAGAGTCCATAGCCTTCTTTAATTTTAGGCCATTCTGGGAAGACAAATGTCATAACCGCAGAGAAAATCAATGTCTTAACTTGTTACTTTTGGGTGCACTATTTCTTCCACATGGGGGAAGAGATATCTTGTTATTTTTAGTATGCATCATTTGAGATACCAAGGGGAAAGTGTTGTTAGAAGATTTATTCTAGCGTGAGAAGATTGTTTTTGATTCAATTAATGTTTCCTCGACCAGTCAACCACTAAGCTTATTATTAAAAAGGTAGAAATATTTGATAAAGAGGTACACATAGGTATGATGATACCTTTAGATAGTCAGTATCCTGCAGGAAGAAATGTTTACATCCGAGACTTAGTTGACTTAGGTATTATCATTTCGGCTATTTAGAGGGAATAATTGTGACATCCGAGACTTAGCTAACCTTGGTGTTTCAATTTATATCATCACTATCTTGTAAGGAGAAATACGCTCATCAGGGACTTAATTGACTTTAGTGTTACGGTTTCGAATTAATTGTGTACTTCGGACATTTGGGCTTTGCACATCAAGTCTTCTTAATGCGGCTTGCAAGAAATCTATGAATCTACTCAATAAAGGATTGCTGGTTCGGGGGGAAGCTAAGACAACTTCCAAAAGGAGATTATCGAGACGGACTACAGATTGCTGACATGGATAAAATGACTTTGTCATTTTCGGTTTGAACATTTTCAGGTCCTGTCTCATACATAATCTTGTGAACACATTTTTATGTAGTGTATCTTTAGGTGTTAAGTGTCAATGTATAAATTTTTCATGAGTTTTTCGTTAAACTCAAAATCTTTCAAAATTATTATTCCTGACACTCACACATACCCTCATAGTTTGAGGGGGAGCATTAATATGTTCCCTAATCGGCTTGTGCATAATCGACACATTTTTCTCCTAATTTTTTAACATATTTGAATCATTTGATATCCAAAATATCAAAGTGTTTGAAATTTTTGATAAGGGGAGAAAATGTGATTAAAATATGAAAACGTATAAAAATGTGATGTGATTTTATGGACTCATGTGTGTACTCCATCCTTCATGTGCTAAACACTTTCGTATAACGACATGTTGAGGGGGAGCATTTCTGGAAAGCCAAAACAATCGAGGTACAAAAAGCTTTGATATTTATATCACATGTAGCTTGATTAAGTTTTTCAAATGGTTTTATGGCAAGGAGAAGAGTACCAAAAGACCGACCATGCATCTAATTTTATCAGAGTTATAAGGTTGGTAAGGTTAGGTATTCATTTCCATGATTCGGCCAGAACCAGAGGGATCTACCAAGAGACAATCCACTAGTTAGTGTAGAAGTCCTTAGGTATGATATAAAAAGGAGTAAAAGTGAGAATAAGGGAATAGTGCCGACTGAGATAGAGCTAGTACTGGAACAAACCCAACAAGGTACTAGTCATGAAGTCTCGGTAAGCACTGAAAGGGTTGAAGAATGAAAAAGAATTGTAAGGATACAGGGTGAAAAGAAAGAAGCCCTCCATACACTTAGGCAGAAACCGGGTCAATGCATAAACTATCAGAAACACTTAGATGTTGTCTTGTATTGAAGATAGTCGTCATAGACCCAGTAATGTAATGCACAACCCTCCCTAGCCACTCAAGGTCTCTCAACAGACTCTTGTTTCATTTCTCACCACTCAGAATCTCTCCAAAATATTTTCATGTTTCATTTCTCACAAAGACTAAACATGTTATCTATTGACTTTCTCACTCCGAGTTAGTTGATATTGAAAAGGTAGCAGTCCGCTCCAGCCTCTGCGGCCTGATCTTAGGCCCTGACTCACCCTCCATGGACGAACCTTGCGGAGGAACCCTTAGGTTTTCGGGGCATTGGATTCTCACCAATGTTTGCGTTACTCAAGCCGACATTCTCGCTTTCGCTTCGTCCACTACCGCTCGCGTGGGTGCTTCACTCTAAGGTGGAACGCTCCCCTACCGATGTATTTTTACATCCCACAGCTTTGGCAGATCGCTTAGCCCCGTTCATCTTCAGCGCAAGAGCGCTCGATCAGTGAGCCTATTATGCACTCTTTCAAGGGGTGGCTGCTTCTAGGCAAAAAATCTCCTGGCAGTCCTTGCACCCGCTTCCCTACTTTATACTGAGCATGCGTCACTTTAGGGGCATCTGCTATTTGCCCCATCCTGCTTTGAGGTAAGAGTTAAAGGGCGCGTAAAAACATAAAAAACGATGGGGTGGGGGGGGGGGTATGTACTATGTGTAATGCTTTAAGCATTTACGAGAAATAATAAATAAAAAGACCATTCCATTTTGACAAAAGCCCCACACCCAAGTTCCATAGATTTTGGTAAATGAATTGGCTTATTCGAAAAAGGCCTTGTTCTTTGGAAGATCTATCTCGTGTCTGGTATGCACGTTCACTCGGGCAACGAACTACGAATCATTCTCTTGTAGCTCATCCTCTTCAATCATAAATGAATCCCTTCGCCCCAAAATGACATGGACCAATAGGGAAAATCCAAAATTCATTAGGCCTTTTGATACAATCAAATAGAAAGCCACAAGGGCGCATATTCTAGGTGCCAAACTATGGTGATTGGAATAAATCCCCTCCTCATATCTGTTGCGGTCGAGGGCATCACTAAACCTCAAAAACTCACATTTGAGTCTAGGCCAACGAGTATCTTCAATTAATCTTATTAGGACACTATTCCATATTACTTGCTCTTCACACATGTGATCAAGGGTTATCAATAAGAGTCTACGCATTATCCTTATGGTTTTGCCAGAACTTCCCGAGTGATACGAAGGTATTCACAGTAAAGATGGAAATCTTGCTAGAGCCAACATCAAACAAGCTCTAGGTAGGTGACTTGTGAAATCCTAAATGGATCAAACTTGTGACACTAGGCATCGATTCGGTCCAGATTATGAACTGACTGAGGATGAATTTTGATAAAAGCTTAAAACTCTTGATGTGTTACAAAAACGCTTTTATTAGTTACACGTCGATTGATTTTCAAATCAATTTTCTCTTCAATCGGTGAGATAGTAACTCACTAATTCACTCTTACCGTTCTATTAGTAGCAATAACTTTTAGTGGAGGTGCCTGCTCTTTAGTGTGTCAGGAAAGACGATACTAGCAAGTATAGTGAATCTAATGCATCTGTGTTAGAGGATCTAACACTTTGATCTGGAAACCCTGTCAAGGAGGTTCTTATAATGAATCTACCTGATCACAGGTACAGTATTTATACTGTAAAACGGTCCTCACGGAACTGGAAGGGTAATGCAATTACACCGAACTCCAAAGGTATGACAAAGCCATATTCGTCCACCAAGCTTTATTGCTAACTATTTATTTTAGGATTTCATAGAAATGGAGATGCAGTTACCACGTTTAGTCGTCATAGCCAATGCTCATACTCAAGACTCAATGACTTTATAACATCAAGAAAGAATGACCCAAAGCTTTCGCAAACTCTGATATCAACTTATTCTTCTTCAGTATGTCAAAGTGATGAAGTTATGAATTGATGAAGAAAATACGAATATAAAGTCGTGCTTTCAAGATTACAACAAGTATGAACATGTTGGCCTGAAAGTCATAAGCACACAAGATGGCGAAAGATCACAAGATGATGATTAGAGATTAAATTTAGATGATGATCTCAAGAAAGCTCAAGATCACATACAATGACAATCTTAAAGAAACAAGCTCAAGCCACAAGTCAAAGATCACTACATAAAGATGCAAGACAAAAGATCAACTATTACACAAAAGGACTCAAGATCAAGAAAAGAAGCTTCAACACTTAATGATCAAGGTCATAAGGAGAGATCTCTATGATCACCCCTTAGGGGGAGATTGTTAGAAATACAGAAAGTGTTGATCATTTATGAGATCTCAATGATCGTCCCTTAGGGGGAGATTGTTAGGAATTCAGTTTTTAGTGAAGTGACGATCATTATCGATCTCACGAGCCTTTATAATAGTTAGACAATTTTATGTAATAGTTAGGAAGCTAACCGGGTCGGCTTATAGAAAGCCTAAGGAAAGCCCGGTTAGCCCACACCCTTGTAACTATATAAACCCTCTCCACACGTGGAGAGGGTGGTGGAAGAATTCATTTTACACACACTCTTTAGTGTGTTTCTCCCATCCATCTCTCTCTCTCTATCTTTCTCTCTCTAGATATTATATGTGTTAAAAAATAAGATCCTACACAAGGTTAAAACCTTAACTATAACTACTTTTCTTTTTCTATCTAAAAAAGTCCTCCGTGTTACTACATCTCTTGAATAGTATGTGAAGATACATAACTATTATACTATTATATAAATAACTTATGTTATTTACTACTAGGTTGTTAACAGCGTGATGTCTTCTCCCAACCATCCTACTTCCGATATTAAGGATGCTTTTTCCTCCAACTTTTCGGACTATATCCCGGCTTCCCCGGGCTATGTCCCAGCTTCACCAGGAAAAACTTATTCTAGCTCTTCAAATAACTCATTTGGTGTAGTTC